>CAKNYM010049409.1:147529-179542 GCA_932195095.1 Andricus curvator
GGAAAGGAATGGTCGAGCTTAGAAAAGCAAAAAGAGCCTGATGAAGGGTGGCACATTTGGAAAGTTAGGATGGGAAAAGAAAAGATATATACACTGGCATACGCGGACGAATGAAGAAAATAGAGCTCATATAAGGGAAGGGATAAAAAAAACTACAGGGGTAATGAAAAAGATATAGGGAACAGGAAAGAAGGATAAAAAAAGATTTAAGAAGAATGTGGTCATTTGATACGCTGGTATGGCCAGTATTAGGTTATGGAGGTATATAGTCTGAAATTTAAATCGCAAACTTAACGTAATAAATTTCGCAATTTCTTCAAGAGAAAATTCACTTTTTGTCTTACAGATCGAATTTTTTCTGGACTTTCCTGTGAGTTGTAATATCTTAATTTGTGGATGACCCCTTAGGACACATCTGGTAGGAATTCCGTATACAAATGTGATTGTAATAATAGATATGTTATATTATTATATTCACCAAAAGAATTGAAGATAACTGCTATGGATAAGACAAGAGCAGAAACAGTCGTCATCTTTCCTGATTATAGAAAAAGCTTATTAATGTAATAATGAAGAATTTTAATCACAATGTAACTAATGAATATTCCAGTTCTTTATCAGATTATATAGTATATTTAAGCTTGGCCTTATCAGATATTTACATTTCATTTAAGAGAGTCTCAAGGGAAAAAATGTACTTTCTGTATGTTTTAAAACTGATAACACAATTTATACAATCTTTTACGTGTAAGCGCAATCGGTCGCTTACGAGGAAAATTTATTATAGTTTTAAAGTTTTCTTTGAGTAAGTGTTATGTATTTATTATTTAATTTATTATATTGTTTACTATGATAGCCCATTTGGCGGAAGATTTGATAATTTGCGGTCATTTCCTGGGTTTCGCCCGGTCAATTTAAACATATTTTTTTTCAATTTCATTCACAAAAATTCCTGTTCTAAAGTCAACCTAAAGTAAAAATGATAATTCTTCACGAAATTCCCTGTTCAAAAGTCAAAATTACAATTTTGTATGGGCCTTCCCTGCCCAATTTTCAGAATTCTATTTCTTAACTGAAATTCTCTGTCCTAAACTCAAAATTATATTTCATTCCTGAAATTCCCTGACCCAAGTTAAAATTATAATTCTTCATGGAAATTCCCTCGGAATTTCCCCTTTCGGCCTTTCCCTTCCGGAACGTCACATATTATGATTCGGAATTTCCTGACAACCGAAACTCATGTTTGTGGGAATTCCCAAAATTGTAAATTGACTGGGTAAAACCCATTTTATTTTTCTTCCACTGACTCAGAGGAAGGCCAAGACGATTGAACTTATCTTTTTGGTTTCGTATGATTTTTTTAGAACAAATCATTAATTCTAAACACTTAAAGTTTTTTTTCAAATTGAAAGCATGAAGAAATGTACTTTCAAATAATTGAGAATCACAACCAGGATCTCAAATAACGAAAAAAAATTCAAAGTTCTGCAAGCTTGTTAACTTCACTCATTAATTTATGATTTTTCATGGGAAATATCTGTCTCCGTTGAGGAAGAATAAAATATGCTCAAATTGTCTAAACTTGTTAACTTTCCTAAAAAATTTTTGATTTTTTCTTGAAAATAACAATTTTCTTTGAAGTGAAAATTTCGATATCTCTGAAATGTTCTGAGGATATCTTAAATTATCATGAGGATATCCCATTTATATCCCAATTTGGTATGCCAAGAATGTCCCCAAGATACCCCAATTCTATATTTTGGTATATTCGTGGAAATTTTTTTTTTGAATTTTTCGAATCCACCCAGGAATAAATCCATTTTTTTTGTTTTGAAAAAAAATAATATTTCGGGGTGGCGCAAGCCCCATGAAGTTTAACATATATGTCCCATAAGAAAAAAAGACGTTTTTGTAAATCTTATTCAGAATCCTCAATATTATCTCAATCGAGTTGAAACTCAACATTTCTCTTCACAATTAGCCATAGAATACGAATAAAATATCACTTTTCAAAAACCAACACCATAAGTCTGTTTTATAGGGTCCCAAAGAAACCCCATAAGGGAAAAAATGGGTTTTGCGAGTTTTTGGCGCTAATTATGATTTTTTTGCGGTTTTTTTAATGCGAATTGTTTCTAATACATTAAATATTACTTTATACTGAAAATTCGATATTTTCATGAATTGTTTAAACAATTTATTATTGTTTTTAGCAATTTTCTCATAAAATGGAGTTAGAAAGACGCGGTTTTTGTCACAAATTTTCCATTTGTTGTCCAATTTTCAATTAGAGGGACGTGATAGTTCATCAATGTTAACAATAGTGATTGTTTAAACAATTTATTATAATTATTAATAATATTACGTTTGAATAATGTTAGAAAGATGCGGATTTTTTTTTAATTTCTGGCTTTTTGTTTAATTTCCATTTGGAGTGAAGTAATAATGAATTCCAGATAACTAAATAATTGTTTAAACAATTTATTATCATTTTTGATAATATTCTCTTTGCTTAATCGGTAGAATGTTGCGGTTTTTTCTGAAATTTTCAACTGTTTGTTTATTTTGTATTCGGCGTGACTTTATAATCAATTAGATTTAGCAAAAATAATTATTTAAACAAATTATTATTGTTTATGACTATCTTCATTTATATCGATTGCGCCTGATAGTTGCGGTTTTACGGTAATTTTTACCTTTCTGTCCTTTTTTCACTTAGTGAGGTCATAATTAATTAAATTTAACAGAAAAGTTGTTTAAACAATTTAATATTGCTTATAACTATATTTTCTTAGATAAGTGCTAGAAAGTGGCATTTTTTCTAAAATCTTTCACTTTGCTTCGCCTGCTTAATTACTAACAATTAATATATAAACATTAGAGATTTGAAATTCCAAGTTTTTCTTTTACGCTTTGCAATAAACTTCTTGTTGTAATCCAAAAAAAAACTTTCACAAATCATTTAAAGACCTAGCCCTTCCACCTATTCCTAAGTATTCTATTCTTTGTTTTTGCCTCTTGTGTAAAATAGTTTTTTTTCTTTGAATTAATTTTTTTAATCATTTGGAAAAGAGCAAAAATAATTCACTTAAAAACAACAATACCTTTCAAAAAATCATTTTTGTTGTGGTTGACTTATTACTTTTTCATAAATAAAAAGGCGATGCAAAGTGAAAGATTTTAGAAAAAACCGCCACTTTCTAGCACTTATCTGAGAAAATATAGTTATAAACAATATTAAATTGTTTAAACAACTTTTCTGTCAACTTTGATTAATTATTACCTCACTAAGTGAAAAAAGGACAGAAAGGTAAAAATTGCCAAAAACAGCAACTATCAGGCGCAATCGATATAGATGAAGATAGTCATAAACAATAATGATTTGTTTAAACAATTATTTTGTTAACTTGAATTCATTATTACTTCACTCCAAATGAAAATTAAACAAAAAGCCAGAAATTTAAAAAAACGCATCTTTCTAGCATTATTCAATTATAATATTATTAATAAGTATAATAAATTGTTTAAACAATTATTTTGTTAACTTTAATTCATTATTACTTCACTCCAAATGAAAATTAAACAAAAAGCCAGAAAAAACGCATCTTTCTAGCATTATTCAATTATAATATTATTAATAAGTATAATAAATTGTATAAACAATTATTTTGTTAACTTGAATTCATTATTACTTCACTCCGAATGAAAAGTGGACAAAAAGCCTGAAATTTAAAAAAAACGCATCTTTCTAGAATTATTCAATTATAATATTATTAATAAGTATAATTAATTGTTTAAACAATTATTTTGTTAACTTGAATTCATTATTACTTCACCCCGAATGAAAAGTGGACAAAAAACCAGAAATTTAAAAAAAAAACCGCATCTTTTCAGCATTAGTCAAATATAATATTATTAATAATTATAATAAATTGTTCAAACAATTATTTTGTCAACTTGAATTTATTATTACTTCACTCAAATGAAAATTGGACAAAAAACCATAAATTTAAAAAAAAACCGCATCTTTTCAGCATTATTCAAGTATAATATTATTAGTAATTATAATTAATGGTTTAAACAATCACTATTGTTAACATTGACAAACTATCACTTCCCTCTAATTGAAAATTGTACGACAAATGGAAATTTTGTGAAAAAAACCGCGTCTTTATAACTACATTCTATGATCAAATTGCTAAAAACAATAATAAATTGTTTAAACAATTAATTAAAATATCTAATTTTCAGTATATTTATGGGGTTTCTTTGGGACCCTATGAAACAGACTTACGGGGGTGATATTTAAAAAGTGATATTTTATTCGTATTCTATAGCTAATTGCGAAGAGAACTGTTGAGTTTCAACTCGATTGAGATAATATTGAGGATTCTGAATAAGATTTACAAAAACGTCTTTTTTTCTTATGGGAAATACATGTTAAACTTCATGGGGCTTGCGCCACCCCTAAATATCATTTTTTTCAACAAAAAAAATAAAAATTGATTCATTTTTGGGTGGATTCGAACAAATTTGGGGGGTGTCCCCATAAAAATTCGAAAAAAAATTTTTTGGACCACCCTAATTCCTAATATTCAATCGTATAAATAAAATAACTCATCAATAACAATATTGGGTATTTTTCTGGGTATTTCGTACAAAGTATAAGATTATAAACTACAATCATAGTATAGTCCCCTCTAAAGTAACTTCAAAGTAAATTCCATCGTGGCTGTCTGTGTGCGAAAAATATTGCGCAATAATAAGTGACGCTACAACAAAAATCAACAATTTCTCGAATATGCGTGCCAAGTTATAATCTAATCTCATTTATAATGTTTACACCAACACGGTACACATTAATTTTATTGTTTTTCATCGTAAAAACTGATTCTGCCGTCATACTCATAGTGAAAAGTGCGACGTCCAAAATGCGCAATTAAGAATCTTAGATAAATAATAAATAAGACGGGCATACAAAAAAAAATGTGCGGAGCCAAAAAGTTGTAATTTTTAGTTTAGGTCAAATTATCCCAAGTAGACCATCATCAATCGAAAGTCTTTTTTTTTCGCACGAAAATGAATTTTTTAATAACCCTCATGTTCAAAAAGATTTTCCCAAGTTTTATCCGCAAACAGATTTTTTTCGCAGAAGTTATAAACAATGGAAATTTAATATCACAACATAACCAAGATTTTTCTCGTGAACGGTTAAACGGATTTTGAGGATTCTTATGTTCAAATTTTTTGTTTAAACGTACGTTTTTTTCTTCGTTGACTTACAGTCAAAAGTTTTTTTTTTTACAGCTTAGACAAAAATGATTTTTCGGACCGTCTGAAAAATACCGAAAATGAAATTCTCGACACTATAAAATATCCGAGCCAGAAAATTCGCCATTAATAAAATTCCCGAACAGTTAATAATATTAGCGAATTTGAAAATTCCCGGCAGTTAATAATATTACCAAATTTGAATTTTCCCGACAAAAAGTTGCCGAATTATAAAATATCTGAATTAGAAAATTCCCGAATTTAAATAATTAATTCTTTTCAAATGAATATTATTTATTTATTAACAATACAATAATCAAATATTTGTAATAAAGAAAATATTCAATGTTTAAAGTTTCTAAAATTATTGTTTGAATTTGAAACAACAATATTTGAAATAAAAATTTGGAGGACTGAAATGTCCCGGAAATTAAAATTCCCAACTCTGTCAAATTCCAGAATAAAAAAATTTTCGAATATGTAATAAAATTCTCGATTAATAAAATTCCCGAATAATGAAATTCCCGATTAAAAAATGCCCGAACAGGTTATAATATTACCGAAATGGATAATTCCCAAAAGGTAATTCGGTAAAATTCGGTAATTTTCTGTCGGGAATTTTGAAATTCAGTAATATTATAAACTGTCGGGAATTTTCCATTTCGGTAATATCATAAACTGTACGGGAATTTTTTATTCGGGAATTTCATTATTTGGGAATCATATTAATCGGGAATTTTATTTTAGGATTTTTCTGTCGTCCAAAAATGTCCATCCGAAAATATATTTTTTCAATAATTGTTATTTTGAATTTAAAAAATAATTTTAGAAACTTGGAACAGGAAAAAATATTTTGTTTATAAAAATATTTGATGATTTTATTTTTAATAAATAAATAATATTGATTGAAAAACATTTTTTTCTATTGTATTTTTTTATTTTTTTTATTTTTTTTTTTTTTATTTTCCAGTTCGGATATTTTATAATTCGGCAATTTTCTGTCGGGAATTTTGAAATTCGGTAATATTATAAACTGTCGGGAATTTTCCATTTCAGCAATATCATGAACTGTTAGGGAATTTCATTATTTGGGAATTTTCCATTTCGGGAATTTTATTCCATAATCGAAAATTTTATTATTCGGGAATTTGACAGTCATGAATTTTTTTAGGACTTTTCTGTCGTCGAAAAATTTTCATCCAAAAATATATTTTTTCAATAATTGTTATTTTTAATTCAAACAATAATTTTAGAAACTTCGATCAGGAAAAAATATTTTTTTTCAATAAAAATTTTTGACGATTTTATTTTTAATAAATAAATAATATTGATTGAAACCCAATTTTTTTCCATTCTTTCGGCAGTTTTATAATTCAGGAATTTCCCAGTTTGGGTATCTTATAATTTGGGAATTTTTTATTCGGGAATTTTCCAATTCGCGAAGTTTATTACATATTCGAAAATTTTATTATTCGGGAAATTCCCAATTCCGGAATTTGACAGAGTCATGAATTTTATTTTTTAGGATTTTTCAGTCGTCCAAAAATTTTCATTCAAAAATATATTTTTTCAATAACTGTTATTTAAGATGCAAGCAGTAATTTTAAAAACTTTAAACACTACAATTTTTTTCTGATAAAAATATTTTATCATTGTATTTTTAATAAATAAATAATATGCATGAAAAAATTGTTTCCCGAATAATAAAATTCTCGAATAATAAACTTCTCGAATAATAAAATTCCCAAATTTGATAATTCCCAAATAATAAAATTCCTCAATACTAAAATTCCCAAATTGGAAAATTCCCGACAGTTTCTAATATTAATGAATTTGAAAATTTCCGAAAAATAAAATTCCCGTCATCGTAAAATTCCCTAATAACAAAATTTCCGCATAACAAAATTTCGGAATAATAAAATTCCCGAAGAATAAAATTCCCGAATTGAAAAATTTTCGACAATTTCTAATATTACCGAATTTGAAAATTCTCGAATAATGAAATTTCCGAATTGGAAAATTCCCGAGAGTTTCTAATATTAAAGAATTTGAAAATTTCCGTAAAATAAAATCCCCGACTCTGTAAAATTCCTGAATTGGAAAATTCACTGATAATGAAATTTCAGAATAATCAAATTTCCGAATAATAAAATTGCCGAATAATAAAATATTACCGAATTTCCGAATAATAAAATTCCCGGCAGAAAATTGCCGGATTGTAAAATATCCGAACTAGAAAATTCCCGAGTTTGAACAATTTAAAAAATTTCTTTCACAAATATTATTTATTTATTCAAAATAGAATAATCAAATATTTTTATAAAAAAAATGATGTTTTATGTTTAAAGATTCTAAAATTATTGTTTAAATATAAAAAAATAATAATTGAAAAAATATATATTTCTGTATAACAGTTTTCTTCAATTATTGTTATTTTTTATTCAAACAATCATTTTGAGAACTTTAAACATTAACAAATTTTTGTTTATAAAAATTTTTGATTATTGTGTTTCTAGTAAATAAATGGTATTTATTAAAAACCATTTTTTCAATTTTTCAAATTCAGGAATTTTCTAGTTCGGATATTTTATAATTCGGCAACTTTTTGCCAGGAATTTTATTATTCGGCAATTTTCAATTTCGGTAAAATTATAAATTGTCGGGAAGTTTATTATTAGGCAATTTTCCAATTCGGTAATATTATGAACTGTTCGGGAATTTCATTATTTGGAAATTTTATAATTCGGGAAATTATTCGTTCGGGAATTTGCCAATTCGTAAATTTTACAGTATCGGGAATGTTATTTTTCGGGATTTTTCAGTCGTTCCATTGGAAGATCCCGGAATAATAAAATTCTCGAATTGGAAAATTCCCGAATCATAAAATTCCTGAACAGTAATAATATTACCGAGTTGGATAATTCCCGAATGATCAAATTCCCGACAGTTTATAATATTACCGAATTTGAAAATTCCCGAATAATAAAATTGCCGAATTATAAAATATCCGAACTAGAAAATTCCCTAATTATAAAATTCTCGAATTTAAACAGATAACATTGTTTGAAATAAATATGATTTGTTTATTAAAAATACAATAATCAAATATTTGTAATGTTTAAAGTTTCTTGAATTATTGTTTGCATTAAAAATAACAATAATTGGAAACAATTTTCTTCTAGAAATTATTTGATTACTGTATTTTTGATAAATAAATAATATTTATTAATAAAAATTAATTGCTCATATTTGGGAATTTTCTATTCCGGATATTTTATAATTCGGCAAATTTCTTTCGGGAATTTTATCATTCGGGAATATTCAAATTCGATATTATTAGAAACTATTGGGAATTTTTTTTACTGGAGAATTTTCCAATTCGGGAATTTTATTATTCGGAAATCTTATTATTCGAGAATTTTCAAATTCGGTAATATTATGAACTGTCGGGAATTTTCCAATTCGGTAATATTATAAACTATTTGGGAATGTTATTGTTCGGAAATTTTACAATTCGGGAATTTTATTATTCGTGAGTTTTCCAATTCGGGAATTTGACAGTGTCGGGAATTTCATTTTTCATAACATGAAATACCTAATTGTGCAGAGCCTAGAGCTTAACGCAGGGTCGCGGCGAGAAGTGGGGGAAGTGGCGGGTGAAGAAAAGGAGCAGAGGCGTCAAGCTGCCGCCTCGCTCGCATTCAAAGACTCTTTTTCAATAATGTATATCTTGTGAAATAATGCAGATAGAAATTTCCTGATCGCACCCCTAGAAAGATCAGTTAAAGAACTTACAGAATCAATCATAATCTGAAAATCGATTTCTTGCCTAGTTGGTCGCTTTTCTCGGATCGCGTCACATATGTACTTTTCCTATACAAATTGGTAATAATATTACCATCCTGACCTTTAATTACTTCTATGTCAAAAAAACTGATCTCATTATTTTTCTCTATTTCATGGGTGAATTGAAGTTTTTGATGAAAACTGTTAGAAGCATCAATAACTGCCTGCAACTTTGCTAGAGGAACACATAATAAGGTGTCATCAACATACCGAAAGTAAAAGGGGAAAAATAAATCTAGCTTCTTGAAAGCAAAGACCTCCAAATCTTCCATAACTATTTCTGCTAAAATCGGAGAAATGACTGAACCTGTGGGAGTAGTAGTAGTATTTTATTACTCTCCCTTTTACGGGTTTGAGGGCTCCGTTCCCTTTACATCTTTTACAATTTCTCTTATCCTCTATGCCTTATGCTTATCTTAACCTATAGTCGCTTCGCCTTCTTATTATTTACAAGTTCTTAACTATTATCTTACTAGCTAATAACTATTATCTAACAAGTGCGCGAGACCTTCCAGGGCTTCCGTTTCCTCTTACCATTATTCTTCAAGCTTTTCAAAGACACGCAACACTAATTTTCCTTATCCATATTTCAATTTTGGTTTTCACCTTCCCCATGCATTCTCTCTTCCCTTTTCTCTTCTAAGCTCTTCATCCACTTTTCCCCTTGTCCACAACCGCTCAGTATCCACCTAACTTTATCTACAACGCTCTTTCCCCCTTCCTCTTCCCCTGTACATCTCTCCAACACGTGCTCCCAAGATTCCCTTTCATACCCACATACCCTACACATTTTCATTTCTTCACTCATCCAATATTTACACTCATTCATACCTTCTCCCATTCTGAAGCGTATCATTCTGGACCACCTGCTCTCCTTTTTCAATTTCCCTAAATATTCTGGGACCCCTTCCATCTTGATGAATCTATACCATTTATTATATTTTGACTCTATAATCTTTTCCCACCTCTGCTCTTCCTGCTTCTTACTCATTTCCCCCTCTACTACCTGCCACTCCCTCCCCTCGTCACACATTCTCCATTCTCTTCTCACTTTCCATCTCTCCTCCTCCCATCTTGAATGTCCCGTGTTTCCTCTCCTCTCTCTATCTAATATTTCCTGCAGGCATGCTTGTGCAACTTTGCTACCCTTACCACTCTTAAGTTTCTCTTCGAAATTCCATACCCTTTTCCTCTGCCTTATCACCCATTTCTCTCTTCCTGTTTCTTCTCTCAACATATAACCTGGGCAGTTCCAACTCACTCCCATAACCCATCTCAGAAATCTCTCTTGCATGTTTTCTACTTTTTTGTACTCCTTCCATCCCCAAATCTCCACTCCATAACACATCACAGACCATACCAGTGAGTCAAACAGCCATACTCTCATCTTCCAGTCCTCTTTGAATCTTCTTTTTCCAATCCCCCACACTTGACCCATCACCTTACTCGCACTTTCCATCCTTTTTTTCACTTGCAGATCGTTTCCACCTCCCGCTTCGAACCAGAATCCTAAATAACAAAATTCCTCTACCATTTCCACCATTTCCCCATTTATCTTCCATCCATACTTTACTTCATTCTTTCTCTTCCTGAAACATACTATTTTTGTCTTTGTCACATTAATTGTCAGGTCTTTCTCTCTCACGTACTCTTCGAATCCTTTCATTAGCAAGTTCATTCCACTTTCATTCTCTGCCAGAAGCACCACATCGTCCGCGTACGCTAACGAGTATATTCTCTTATTTCCTAGGACAATACCCCCTTTACCTTTCCTTCCCATTTTCTTTTCTAGGTCTGCTAACAAGATGCTGAACAACAACGGGCTTAGCGGGCACCCCTGCCTAAGACCCCTCCCTGTCCAAAATTCCTCTCCTTTCTGTTCCCCTATTCTCACCCTTGTCTTTGTCTCCGTAAAGACCTCTTTTATCCTCTCAATCAGATCTTCGTCCACCTCCCTTTCTTTCATTGCCTTCCACAAAACTTTTCTATTCACCGAGTCGAAAGCTGCCTTAAAATCTACAAAAAGTGCGACTAGTTTTCCTTTTTTCAGTCCCAGGTTCCTGTTAACTAAATAATTTAGTACGAAAATGTTATCCACTGTCCCCATCCCCTTTCTGAATCCTGTTTGATTGTGTGGAATACTTTCTTTCTCCTCTACCTGTTCTTCTAATCTCTTCCTAAGCACCTCCGCGTAAATCTTATACGTTACTGGCATGAGAGTGATTCCTCTATAATCTTCCACTTTTTGCCCCCCTCCTTTCTTTAATAAAGGAACTACCAAACCTGTTCTCCACTCCTTCGGCCATCCTACGCCTCTCCATACTCTATTACATACTTCCCAAATCTCTTCTCTAACCCTTCTTCCGCCAAATTTCAACGCTTCATTTTCCATCCCATCCTCTCCTGTCGCCTTATTTCTTTTTAACTTCTCAATTGCTTGATTCACCTCCTCTCTGGTCAACTCATTCCCACCTTCTATTCCTCCCTCCTTGATCTTTCTACCATCCCCCCTCACCTTGCTATCCACCCCTCCTAGCAATTTCTTGAAATATGCCGTCCATTCATCCATACTTATCTCTTCATTGATTCCTTTCCATTCACTTCTTTCTCTATTGATCACCTCCCATTCTCTTCCTTCCTTTATTGCTTCTTCTACCTCCTCCATGTACCTTACCTTCTCCCCCTGTCGTTTGACATCCAGTAATTTCTCGTGTTCCCTTTTTCTTTTATTATACTCCTTTTTGTCTATCTCTCCTTTTCTCCAATTCTTTAATGATAGCTTTATGCGCTCTTTACTCTCCACACATTCCGCATCCCACCATCCTCTCTTCTCCCTTCTTTCTTCCTCACTTGGCCTAATTTCTTCCACTATCTTCTCTACCCTTCCCCTCATCTTACACAACATCTCATCCACACCTCCCCCATCTTCAATCAAACCATTCTCTTCTTCCATTCTTTCCGTATATTCTCTCAGCTTATCAACTCCCCATTTACCCATCTTTGCTTTTTTCCGTGTCGCTCCCTCCTTCTTCCTTCCCTCTCTTCTCCAATTCCCGCATTTCAACGTTGCAATGACCGGGAAGTGTTCTGACCCTATTTCGTTCCCTACATCCATTCTTTTTAACAGCCTCCTTATCCTTTCCTCGGCCAGAATGTAGTCAATCACTGTTTCCCCTTTCCCTGCAAACGTAATCTCGCCTTCCTCATCCCCTTCCGAGTTCCCATTACAAATAAACCACCCTGTTTCTCCCAGGATTTCCAACATAGTCTTACCCTCCTGGTCCACCTGTTTGTGTTTCGATTTTCTCCTGAAAGTCTCACACTCTTCATCCCATATTTCCCCTCCCTGTTCCCCCGTCCACGCATTTAGATCACCTCCTATCAACACTAATTCGTCATCCTTTTTCGCCACCCATTTCCTAATCACACTCCAACCTTCTTCTTCTCCCCTTCTCCTATAAACGCAAACTATCCTCACTTTTCTTTTTCCTATCTTCACCATTCTCGTTATAACTCCATCAGTTTCCTCAAATCCCATTTCTATTCTCTTTTCTCCCACCAATTCCTTCCTCACTCCTGACACCATACCCCCTTTCTTTCTTCCCTTCACCTTATCTTTCTTTGCCCCTTGCATCTGCCAAATATATCCCTTGGGTAACTTCCTCTTCACTCTCTTCCACTCCTTCTCATCTACCCAGGTTTCACTCAACATCACTACATCCCATTTCTTCAACTCTTCCCAGAATCCTTCATCTTTATTCATTAGTCCTGATACGTTCCAAAACGCTACTCTCACTTCATTCTTCCTTCCTTTCTCCCTTTTTTCGTCCTTATATCCCCTCCCTACTTTTGTGGAAACCCCGTCGCTCCGTTTTCTCCTACTTCTTTCCTTTCACACTCTACTGTTCCCATTACCTCCTCCCTTATATCCTTAGTCTCCACTTTTTGCCCTCGTCGCCATGGGCCTTCCCTACACACTTCACTCAATTTATCTTCCTCATCATCCCATATCCACACATTCCCATTTATCCACATTCTGTCTTTCCCTATCCATACCGTGTTCCCTTTCACTCTTTCACTCCATGCTTTCTGTTTCATCATCCACTTTCTTCTTCTTTCATTCCACGTCAAATCCTCCTCTATCCTTTCTTCCCTTCCCTTTAGAGCTTTCTTCTTTCTCAAGATATCAACTTTTTCTTCCTCATTTCTCACTTTCACTATAAACATGCGCGATTTACCTTCCATCTTCCTTCCGACTCCATTTACCTCTTCCACGTGCACTTTTGCCCCAATTTCACCCATCAACTTTTCCACTTCTTCTCTTCCTGATTCACTATCCACTTTCATTCCTCTAATCACTATATTGCTACTCCGTTTTGTCTTCTCTTCTACTTCCATTTTTCTTTCCAACTCTCTCAATCTTGATTTCATTCTCACATTTTCTAGGATAACGTTCTCATTCTTTTCTTTTATACTCTCTCCTTCTCTTACCCCTTCATTCCCTTTCTTTATATCCTCAGTCTTACACTCTAGCTTTCTCACTCTTTCTGCCAATTTCTCCATATCCGATTTTCTCTCTTTCTCACTTATCCTTTGATTTTTCTCAATATCCTCCAACTGCTTCCAAACTTTATCTTTTTCTTGCCGCCACACCAGATCCCATTCTTCCCACTTCTCTCTAACTTTCCTCATTTCTTCCCAAACCTCCTCCCCTCGCTTTTGCATGCCATTCAGACTTCGGTTCGTTTCCTCTCTAAAACCCTTAATTAGATTTTCCAGGCTCTCTAGATCGACTTTCCTTATTGCTTTATTCCTCTCCGTTGGAGACTTCTTTTTTATCTTTTTCCGCAACTTTTCATCTCCCTGCTCATACCCCTCTTCTTCTTCCCTTGATCTTTTACTGTCTTCCGTCTTCTCCCCCTCATCGCTTTTATCCGCAAACCCTCCCCCCTGTCTCCATTTATCAAAAAGTTGTCTCGATCCTAAACTGCTAGCTCTGGATCTATTAAGGAGTTCCCGATTTGACGGCCTACCTCGAGTCTTCCTGTCAGCTAGTTCCACTTCCTTCTCTCCCCACCTGAAGTACCCTGGCGTAGCATACTCGCCATCATCGCTATCCCCGGCATCACCCTTACCCCTCCCTGTTTTGCCGGTCACAGTGAGATCATCAGTACCGGGGTTGTTTTCAACCTGCTGCTGCCCTCTACCGGGGCCCACTGGACTCCTCGTGACAAACATGCTGGCCTGTTTTATCGATCTGCTGTCCCCTATCTTCTCTCTCACTTTTCCGTCCTCGACAACTAACCTCCAAATTATCACTTTTAACTTTCCTCCTAACCCTTTTAACCCTACAAAACAGCCTCCCCACACTTCCACACAACCCCTTCACTTCACTGACCTCCCTTACCACCTTTCGCCTCAATCACAACTGCAAACTCGTCGCTCAAACCAAAAAAGATAGCACAAAAAACCACGCGTACTTTACCATTCGGTACTGGAAACCAAACTTTTGCCTGTGAAAAAATCAATTGAATTTAAAATATGTTGAGTTCATAATGAAAACTATCCCTTTAATAAAATCTTTTTGACTTAATCGAGTACGTGTTTTTATCTTGTCGCATCTATTTAAAATTGCCTGTTTAACCAATTCAACGGTTATACTTGGAAACATTGCAACAACATCCAAAGAAATCATTACATGGTCATCAGAAACAGTTTTTTTAATAATAATTTTTTGGAATTCCCAGCTATTATCAATATTGTCTTCGGTATTTATATCAGTCCATCTTATATCCTTTTCCAAAACTCCGTTCTTTCTCCAATTGTCTAGAACCTTGAAAGTGCCTCTTCCTAATTCTTTCAACGGATTTCCATTGAATAATTCAAAGTTATCACGATTGGAAAGTAAATCCTCCATATCCCTAATATAATCTGATTTCTTCATATTTAAACTGTAATATTGCCTTTATCAGCATTCATGCAAATTATATCAGGGTTGGTTTTAAGGAAATCTTTTGTTATCCTGAAACCTTCAAAAATTTTACGATCAATACTACTAGTGTGCAAACAATTTTTATCAACAAAGCTCTTTGACAAGTGTAAAATCTTGTTTCGGAAATCCTGTTGATCTAATATTGGAATTTTATGTATACTTGATTCAACATCTTTGACTATTTCCATCATTTGTTTCGATTTACTTTTTATCACATGGTTACTCAAAAAACCCTAACCTAATCTGAGAATATCTGTAACTGAATCAGGAATTTGAAAAATCGCCAAATTTACAAACCAAGGATCCTTATTTTCGTCTTCAAAAATCTTGTGTAAATTTAAATTTTGCTCTTGAATATTAGTTTTTTGATCAATCAAAATAGAAAGTTTGTTCTCGTGTTTTTTATCATTGTTTAAAAATCTTCGATTAGGGAAAATCTGATGTTTTAAAAGATCAATGATTTTATCTTGTGGCAAACATACTTCTAATTCAATTTTGATTCTGGAAATTTTTACTTTTAAAAAATTAGCATGATTTGAAACATCCTTGATCAGTAAATTCAGCATTGAGAGTTTGAAATTCTTTAAGTTACGTTCAAATTGTCTATTGCAAAAATTACTGTGAAAAGCAAAATCTCGAAATTTGTTATTCAAGAAAAATATTTTTGCAGGTAAAGCATCATTTCTTCGACATTCAATTAAAAACCTTTTCTGAAGGATACTGCCTCTTAATTTTTGGTTGATATCACACCATAATTTAATCTTTCTGAAGCTTCAGGACCATATGTAACTTTGATCTGAATAAAAAACATCATTTCAAAAAAAGGTAAGTTTTTTTTTCTTTCCTCTTTTTTATTTTTGTGCAAAGAACAAAATTTTTTTGTTTTTAGGAATTGCAATAGAAGCATTTTGTGGTGTTTGTCCAAATTTGATCGTTCAATTCTTGTTTTCTTTTATTATTTTCTAGTCAAAACTTTACTTATTATTTTTAACCTAGCTTCAATAACAGATATATATGTACACAAAGGTGGAAATAGGCTAAAGTCGTACCAGTTTAGAAAACGGGAAATAAAGCGGAACTTCAGAAAAAAAAGCCTGCCGAAAGGTTAAATTATGATGTGATATCAACCAAAAATTAAGAGGCAGTATCCTTCAGAAAAGAGTTTTGATTGAATGTCGAAGAAATGATGTTATACCTAAAAAAATATTTTTCTTGGATAACAAATTTCGAGATTTTGCATTCCACAGTAATTTTTGCAATAGACAATTCGAACATAATTTAAAGAATTTCAAACTCTCAATGCTGAATTTAATGATCAAGGATGTTTTAAATCATGTTAATTTTTTAAAAGTAAAAATGTTCAGAATTAGATGTGAATTAGAAGTATGTTTACAACAAGATAAAATCATTGATCTTTTGAAACATCAGATTTTCCTTAATCGAAGATTTTTGAACAATGATAAAAAACATGAGAACAAACTTTCTATTTTGATTGATCAACAAACTAATGTTCAAGAGCAAAATGTAAATCACAACATTTTTGAAGAAGATAAGGAACCTTGGTTTGTAAATTTGGCAAATATTCAAATTCCTGATACTGTTACAGATATTCTCAGATTAGGTAAGGGTTTTCGTAACCATGTGACAAAAATTAATTCGAAACAAATGATGGAAATAGTCAAAGATGTTGACTCAAGTATACACAATATTCCAATATTAGATCAAAAAGATTTCCGGAACAAGATTTTACACTTGTCAAAGAGCTTTGTTGATAAGAATTGTTTGCACATTAGTAGTATTGATCGTAAAATTTCTGAAGGTTTCAAGATAACGAAAGGTTTCCTTAAAAACAACCCTGATATAATTTGCATGAATGCTGATAAAGGCAATACTACAGTTTGTATGCAGAAATCAGATTATATTAGGAATATGGAGGATTTACTTTCCAATCGTGATAACTTAAATTTATCGGATGAAAATCCGTTAAAACAATTAAGAAGAGATACTTCCAAGATACCGAAGACACAGTTCTTGCAAGATGTTATGGTTTGAGAAAGATTCATAAAGATGGCTATCCTTTGAGAATGGTTATTTCGACTATTAATACTCCCACGAAATTTTTAGAACAAAACTTTAATTTGATACTTAAAGATCCCATTACAACTTCTAAATACAATATTAAAAATAGCTGGGAATTCCAAAAAATTATTATTGAAAAAACTGTTCCTGATGACCATGTAATGATTTCTTTGGATGTTGTTGCAATCTTTCCAAGTATACCCCTTGAATTGGTTAAACAGGCAATTTTAAATAGATGGCACAAGATAAAAACACGTACTCGATTGAGTCAAAAAGATTTTATTAAAGGGATAGTTTTCATTATGAACTCAACTTATTTTAAATTCAACGGATTTTTTTAGAGGCAAAAGTTTGGTACTCCCATAGGTTCAGTCATTTCTCCGATTTTAGCAGAAATAGTTATGGAAGATTTGGAGGTCTTTGCTTTCAAGAAGCTAGATTTTGTTATGCCCTTTTACTTTCGGTATGTTGATGACACCTTATTATGTGTTCCTCTAGCAAAGTTATAGGCAGTTATTGATGCTTTTAACAGTTTTCATCCAAAACTTCAATTCACCCATGAAATAAAGGAAAATAATGAAATCAGTTTTTTGGACATAGAAGTAATTAAAGGTCAGGATGGTAATATTATTACCAATTGGTATAGGAAAAGTACATATTCAGGTAGAATGTAAAATTTTTTTTCGGCTCATCCTTTTCAAAACAAAATTGCAGTAATCAAAAACTTAATTGGCAGAGCTCTAGGTTTGTCCCACATTTCATTTCACAAAGAGAATTTGATATTTTTAGGAATATCCTTTTTCTTAATCATCACCCACAAAAGTTGATTGAGCAACATATCACAATTAGAATTCAACAAATCAAAAACAAACAAAGTGATGTTCGTTTGGGACGTTGTTATAAGAGTGTTCTTGCTAGACATACAGGAGGGTTTGTTGATGTTGACCATGAGTTTGACTGGCATAATGTTGAAATTTCATATAGTGAAAGTAATAAGGAAAGAGAGAATTCCTGGAAATGCTTTATATTAAAAAACAAAATGAGTTGTCTATTAATTTGAAAACTGATTCGGATAAATTACACAAAAGTTATTCTAGTATGATTAATTACATTTAGCAATAGGTTTTCATGATTCTTGACTTTTTCTTATTTCTTGTTGGTTTATAACGGATTTGCCTTTTAACCCACACTTACACTGTAAAAACTATGGTTCTATTTTAATTGAGCCGACTCAAAATTCATGGGTCCGGGTTCAACAGTTTGCATCAGGAGATCCAATATGAAAACTCGCGTCCGGGTATCTCAAAAATTCACTGCCGTATTTTTCGAGTCGGATCTCTAGTAGCACCAGCAACCTCAATGGATGTTGATCGCGCGCTTATTCGAAATGATTAAATATGGAAATCAATTTTTTACAATATATAATGATTATAACGGCCATGCCACGCTGAAAAAACCAGTTCTCGTTAGATCACTGAAGTTAAGCAGCGTTGGGCGCGGTTAGTACTTGGATCGGTGACTATTCGAGAATACTGTGTGCTGTTGGCATATTATGGGTGTGGTGAGCCCAAACTTGTAGTTATTTATAACTACAAGAAAACTATCCACCTAGAAACACTACCCGAATCGGGTAGTGTCACGCCTACCCTGAAAGGGAAATGGCTTAATGGTATACATAAAGCACAAAGAATATTACGAATCTTTCTTCAAAAAATAGGTGGGTCACGAAAATATCGAAAGCATTGTTGTCGCTTTTCCTCAAGGCCGATTGGATAATTTCAAACACTCGAAGAAAAGGATGTTGCCAAATTTACACACATTATTAAGAATTTCAGTTTCAGTTGATTATGATTTATTAATTTAAAATTTTATTATTACATTTACAGTAATTATATTTTCAACCAAGAAAGATTTTTCAATCAATGAAGAAAAAAAATCTCATCTAAAATGTTGAGTTTTTACGAATTTTCAAACAAATATTTTAATTTTTAATGAAAATTTTAACCAAAATGTTAATTTTCTACGAAAAAAAGACAAATTTTTAACAAAATAGACGAATTCTCAATTAAAAAGGATCAATTCTCAACAAAAAGTAGAATAGTTTAATTTTTAGTTAGAGGAATAAATTTGTAAACAAATAAAATATATTTACAGCGAAATAATTGAATTCTCAACAAAACAAATGAATTTTTTACCAAACAGATTAAATGTCTATAAAAAGAAATTTCCAACCAAAAATTAAGTTAAATTTTTAGTTAAAAAAATATATTTTAATAAAAACACTAATTTTGAACCAAACAAAAATTAATTTTCAATAGAAAAAATAATTTTACTCCCAAAAAAGGATAATCTTTAACAAAATACATGAATTTTCAACCAAATATTTTAACTTTTAATGGAATTTTCAACCTACTAGTTTAATTTTCAATAAAAAAGGTGAATTAATCACCAAGAAGATTAAAATTCTACCACAAAAGACACACAAAAGTTTCAACAATATACAGAAATTTTCAAACAAGTATGGAGTTGATTTTTTAAACTGAAGAAGATTAATATTTAAACAAACATGATATAGTTACATTTTTAGTTGAAGAATTAATTAACAAATAAAAAAAAACTAATTTTGGACGAAAAAAATTAATTTTCTACCAAAAAAGAATAACTTTAAACCAAATTGTTGAATTTTCATCTGAAGAAGATAAATGTTCAACTAAACACGGAATAGTTCAATTTTCAGTTGAAAAAATAATTCTAAAAAATGTTAACAAAATAGTTGAATTTTGAAAAAAAAATTTCAACTAAAATGAATTATGAACAAAAAAAATGAAAGAAATTTTTTTCTTTCACAAATTCTTTCCTTGAATTTAAAAGCAATCATTTTCAATTCTCTAAATTGAAGAATGAATCAACGAATTTAGAGATTTTCAAAATTATATCGTTTTAAGAAATTTTAAGTTAGAAACACTAAAAATTGGAAGATTAAATTATATTAAACTGAACTTTTGAATATTCTCTTAAAATTATTATTTTTTTAAATAAAAAATCATTTAAAACTTTTCCAGGAATCTTAAAAAAATTTTGGTATTATCTTGAAACCTCTTAAAATCCTTAAACATCTTCAAAACTTTATTTCAAAATGTTGAAAAATCTACATTTTGTTTCAAATTGATTTCATAATAATAAAAATAAAAAAGACGAAAGAAATGAAAAAGAGAAGGAAGGGGATTTGGTTGGTTGCCCTCTCATTTTTCTTTCCTCTTTTTTATTTTTGTCCAAAGAAACAAATTTTCGTTTCTTTGTTTTTGGAAATTGCAATGGTAGCATTTTGTGGTGGTTGTCCTTTGATCGTTAGATTCTTGTTTTATTTTCAAGAATTCTATACAATAACTTGAGTATTGGACGTTAAACGGGATTTTGAATTTGATTTTAATCTAAGTAAAAATTCTTAAATTTCAATTTTAAAAAAGTTATGAGTATGGAAAAAGTGAAAAATAGAAAAGTTTAATAAAATGACGCGATGTTGGAATATTTTTAACTCTGTTGAAGCAATACGACCTAGTCTATTTCCATTTTCAAATTATCACCTTCTGATTGTTTTCACATAGTTAAGAAAAATGAAAATTCATTTCAATTACAATGGATCAATGCGCTACTTTTCAACGGAATTCTGTTTTCTATTTTCAAAATATTTTACCGTTGTACATTTTTCTAGTTTTTCATAGAAAATTGCAATTAATGAATGGAGCTTGGATTTTTAAAAATTATTTTCGGTCATGGAGGGTTTTTATTTATAACAATTGGTATGAAAATTCAGAAAGAGAATTTATGGAAAAGAAACAATGCTACTAATGGTAGGTTTTAGGGAAAATTAAGACACTGGTTGATCTGAATGATTTTTTATTAACAAATGAAAAGTCTAGACGCTTTCCTCTCAAGAATAACAATTTTCTAACAACAATTAAAAAATAATTTGTTTGTAGCGCTATAAATTGCAAACAATTTGTCCTATGCAAAAAATACAGGAAGCAAAAAAGTTTAATTTTTGCTAAGAGATACTGAAAATGATTTCATAATTTTTTTTGTTAATAACTAATGAATTGTTCAAAGCAATTGTTTAAACAGAAACTGACCAGGATTTCGAAAAAATAACCATGATATTCGTAATCGGAGGACTTTTTTTGATCTATTGAGCAAAATGTATCTCGGGAACCTCTTAGTATATACAGAAATGTTAGTAGCAACTGGACTAAAATCAAATAGTTGGATTTTCAGATTGAAAAATTAATTTTCAATCAAAAAGAGGAATTTTTTACAAACAAATTGAATTTTAAACCCAAAAATGTAAATTTTCAACTAAAAAGTTAATTTACAACGAAATACTTGACTTTTCAACTAAAATTATAAATCTTCTGTCAAAATAAAATTTAATTTTTCACAAAGTAGTTCAACTTTCAACCAAATAGTTGAATTTTATTCATCAAAAAAAGATTAATTCTCAACGAAAAATGTAACATTTGATATTTCAACCACGAATGATTTTAAATCAAACAGACAATAGTTAAATTCAACCAAGGATACTAATTTTCAACAAAACAGATGAATTTCCAACATGAAAATATCAATTTTTAATTTCAAAAATCAATTTTCAAGAAAAAATGGAATATTTACATTTGCAATTAAAAAAGTTAATTTTCAAAGAACAAAAAAATTAATTTTCAAAAAAATATTTAAATTTTCAATCAGAAAGCGGAAGTATTGACCAAAGTGATGAATCTTCAACAAAAAATGGTTTTTTAACAAAGTTTTCAAACTTTCAAAGAATAGGTTAAATTTTTTAACAAAAAGATGAATTTTTAACCAAGAAGAATAATTTTCTACCAAAAAATAACCATTTTCAATATAATACGTGAATTTAAACAAAATAGTTTAATCTTCAACTAGAAAATATTAGTTTTCGAAGCAGAATATCAATTTTTAATTTAAAAATAGAACTTTTACATTTTCAGTTAAATAAAATTAAATTTCAACAAAAACGCATTTGCTACTAATTATTTAAATTTTTAACAAAAGACATGAATATTCCACTGAAGTGGTGAATCTTCAACAGAAAGATTGATTTTTAAGAAAGTAGTTCTACTTTCAACCAAAAAAGATTAATTCTCAACGAAAAATGTACGCGGTTGATATTTCAAACAATAAATATTTTAATTAAAATAGAAAATAGTTGAATTTGACAAAAAATACGAATTTTTAATAAAATTTTTGAAACCATTACCAAAGCAGATTTGTTTTCAACCAAACGGTTGCATTTTTAACCGAAAATATGAGCTTTCTACCAAAGTATTTAAATTTTTAACCCAGAAAGACTAATTTTCAAAAAAAAATAGTTCAATTTTTCACGAAAGGTGTGAATTTCCAACAGACATGATGCATCTTTAAAAATAAAAAATAATTTTTAAACAAAAGGGTTAAGGATTCATCTGAAGTAGTTGAATTTTTAACCGAAATGATGACTTTTTATCCAAGAAGATTATTTTTTTACCAAAAATGAAAAATTTTCAACAAGGGACATGCATTGTCAACCGAATCGTTGAATTTTCAACTGAGAAAAAAATTCTTAAAAACAGGGGAAAAAAGAAGTATTGATTAAAAAGGGGGAATAAGGGAAATAGTGTGAAGTCTGAAATGAAAGTGATTTTCATACTTATTATATATACCATTAAACCATTTCCCTTTCAGGGTAGGCGTGACACTACCCGATTCGGGTAGTGTTTCTAGGTTTTTCTTGTAGTTATAAATAACTACAAGTGTGGGCTCACCACACCCACGATGTGCCAACAGCACTCATGTTAGTATTCTTGAATGGTCACCCATCCAAGTACTAACCGCGTCCAACGCTGCTTAACTTCAGTGATCTGACGAGAACTGGGTTTTTCAGCGTGGTATGGCCGTTGGTTTATTAAGTTATTATTAAACTGTACCGTTGCAAGACCATCCTTTTATCATCCGGAAACGTACTAAACGTTGTCTACACTGAAAAAAAAATGGTTTACCTGTACCAGCTAGAAGTTTAGCTGGATTTCGTCTTTTAGGAAAATATAACTGTGTTACCTAAATTTTTAGCTGTGTTACCTAAATATCTAGCTGTTTTAGCTAACTTCGCCGTCTAGAAATTATCTAGCTAATGTATCTAGATAATTTCTAGATGGCACAATTTAGCTAAAACAGCTAGATATTTAGGTAAAACAGTTAGAAATTTAGGTTATCGCGGAGAAAAATGGATAGTCAAAGTTAGAGGGTCAAAATTTAGAGAGCCAGTCCGTTGTTCTAGATGGTCTAAAGAGCCTTTCAGAATTTTTTCGACATAGTTAGAGAGACTTTTATGGTAAATACGATCATCTTGTTTTCACTCATGTCGACCATCCGCGGAAGAGCAAATGACCAAGCAAAGTTACCGTTGGCGTGTTTATTTAAAATGAACAAATGTGTAAGTCAAACGTTCACAACAAATAATAAATGTGAAGTGCATAAGAATATTAGGAATTATTGTAAATTCATATTTAAGATGAAAAATATATTCCTTTCTTTAAACATTAAAATCTATCATTTATTTTTAAGGAAAAAATCAAATAAATAATCTAAATTTTACTTTACAAGTCCTTCTTGTGAGTAAAGAATTATTTTCAATCACTTTACTCTTATTATTTGCTGTTCAAAATTGCCTTTCACATTTCATCATTTCAAATTAGCGCGCCAACCTCAACCAATCCGCTTGTCGACGCGATGGAAGCAGTGTGACAGGATACGAGAGTTCAGAGCAGTGATGCCAATGTTGGCGCCTTTTGCTACTGCGCTTGCGTTCGGGCCGCGCACTGGTTGGCCGCAGTTGGCGCTCAATTCAAAATTGGAATTAAAAACAATTCTTGTAATTTAAATAAATAATGATTGAGGAATGCGCAAGAATGTATATAAATTGTACAACTTCTGATTTCAGACATCTGAAATTAAATGTTTTGTGAAATGTAAGTTATTCTTTGGAAGTCAAAGAAAATAAACTGTTATTTAAAAATGTATGTGTTATAAATTTTTTCTGGTCTCAAATCAGAAGTTGTACAATTTATATACATTCTTGTGCATTTTTCAATAATTATTTATTTAAATTACAAGAATTGTTTTTAATTCCAATTTTGAATTGCGCGCCAACTGTGGCCAACCAGTCCGCGGCCCGAACGCAAGCGCAGTAGCAAAAGGCGCCAACATTGGTATCACTGGTTCAGAGCAATTTCGGAGTGAGTGAATGTCATTGAGCCGTTCAGCGTCACATTTGCTGTTTATTGAACTTAAACATATTTTTAACAAGTTTGAACTGCTTTTTTAATATTTCGAATATGCGTGGAGAGTGAAGTGCATAACATAGAAAGAACTAAGAATACAATTTGTTGCAGGAAATTTTTTAGAGCGATAAAGTTTTGTTCAGCCAACTTCGCGTCTTTCAAAATACATGTGTTTGTCATGGAAAAACAAAAGAAAGTTTAACCGATATTTGTGTAAAGTTTATCCTCTGAAGTTAATTTTTGTTGCAAAGAATCTTTCGTCGAAAATCGATGTAAAGTTCATCTTCTGTTTTTTCTGTGAAGAGAGAACGTCAAATTTGATGCTTCCAAGGGATTTAGGATAAAGGCGTAACTGGACGTTCAGCTATCAATTTGTTGTCACCGTGTCGTTTCAAACTGAAAAAGTGAAAAAAATTTCAGCATTCATTGATGATGCAGAAAGTAACGAGATGCGGGATATTGATTTCTGAATTCACTTCAATTTTTGAAATCTTACAATTCAGTGTGACAACGTGTCCTTAGCCTTTCGTGCTCCCAAAAATATATTGTCAATTTGCACTGTTTTTGCATATCAAAGTATGTCTTATACACCTCACTCTGCACAAAGAATAAAAAATGCTTTCAGAATTCATGTATTTCATATAAATTTTCAGGTTTTATAGGTACCACTTAATTTTATAATTTCCAGTCTCGTATAAGAGAGAGACTGGAATAAGTGGGAAAAGGACAGCAAATATAGAAAATGTAGGATAATCAAATCGACCCCCTAAGATGGCCACGTCGACTGTCCGAAGACATCAAGCGGACTATCTGATATGACCAAATCAACCTTCTATGATGAGCGATTCGACCCTTCATAATGATCAGTTCTACCATCTCTCATGATCGGTTCGACTCTCTATGACGCTTGAGTCGACTTTCCGAGATGACCAAGTCGAAACTCTGAGATGATCGATTTGAATCTCTTGTTTTAATTTTCTAGAGATAGTCGCTTTAGCCATCTTCAAGGGCTGTCCTATAGTTGACCCTGGAATAAAGTCTGTCTGCACATCTAGATGGCCAAAATGACCTTCCATTTTTCTCCGTGTACACAGCTATATTTTCTTAGAGGATGAAATCCAGCTAAACTTCTAGGTGGGACAGCTAAACCATTTTTTTCAGTGTAAATTCGTAAAATTACTTCCACTGACCCCACTGCCTCCCCTATTACCAACCGTAATTTTTCGCGATCCCCACTCCCTCAAATTGGTAACGTAGTTTATGGACGGCCCCTAAGCTACGATTGACTGACAATTCAAAACAACCGTCAATAAAATACAATTGGAAGCAATTCAACCGGAATACTGCGAATTATTAGCTTTTACCAAGGTATCGCATTCAAAGTACCTATTTACGATCCAAATTGCATTCTATCGATTACAATGAAATCGCTTTTGGAAGGGCTATCAATGCTTGATGATTTTTCTTTTAAAATAGGCTGCAACTACATGTCCGTCTAGATGGATAAATTTGTGAAGGGGCCGTACTTAAATTACGTAACGGATAATCGACCCTCTCCACCCCCCTGTAACAAACCGCGTCACAATATTTCTACCCCCCCCCCCCCCCCAACCCCTTGCTGTACTTAATTATGGTTTCCAGAAATAATGAGATATGGGACTTGAAACTAATGGAAATTTGTTGTATTTAAGATAATACATGCTTTGCAGGGTGAAAACTTCATTTTCAAAATTCTATGATTCTTCCTCGACCAATTTTTTTTCTTGCCCATCAACATTCATATAAAAATTAAAAATTTTCAAATTTATTTATTTTAAACAAAATAATTAAATTCTCTACAAAACAATTAAATTTTCAACGAAATAGTTGAATTTTCAACCTTAAAAGATAAATTCGCAACAAAAAGTGTTATTTTTGATATTGCAACCAAGAAGGATGAAATTTCATTAAAAAAAATGAATTTTGAAATAAAAAAAAAAAAATTTCAACAAATAAAGATTTTTCAGTAATGAAAGAAAGAAAGGTTCACCTAAATTGTTGAACCTTAAAGCCAAAAGACGAAATTTTCTGTACAAAAATTGAATTTTAAAACAGAAAAATATGAATTTTCAGCAAAAAAAATTAATTTTCAACAAAATAGTTAAATTTTCAACCAAAGAGATGAAGCTATATTAAAAAAAATAGTTCAACTTTTACCCAAGCAGTTAAATTTTCAATTAAAAAAGATCAGTTTTCAATGAAATAGTCAAACTTCAACCAAAGAGATGAATTTTCAACTAAAAATATGAATCTTCAACAAAAAAATGATTTCTTAACAAAGTGGTTCAAACAAAATTTTTAAACAAAATAGTTAAAATAGAAGTAAATTTTCTACGAAGATACTCGAATTTTCAACCCAAAAAGAGGAATTTTCAATAATAACAGTTGAACATTCACACAAAAAGGATGAATTTTTAAAAAAATTATTTAATTTTCAATCAAAGTTGCATTTTTATCCAAGAAAGATTAATTTTGTACTAAAACAGATGATTTTTTAAATCAGAAAGACAAATATTAAAAAATATAGTTGAATTTTCATCCAAAAAATATTTAAATTGATTTTTCAACACAAAATGTGAATTTATCTCAAAAGGTAAATTTTCTACGAAATAGTTGAATTTTCAACAACAAAGTAGATTTTTTGGAACAAAAAGGATGACTTTTCAACAAATTTATTTAATTTTCAACCAAACAGTTGCATTCTTATCCAAGAAATATGAATTTTCTATTCAGACGAATTCAAAAAAAATTTCAGTTGATTTTTAAAAAACAATGTGAATTTTCCTCAAAAGATAAATTTTCTACGAAATAGTTGAATTTTCAACGAAACAGTAGATTTTTGGACCAAAAAGGATGACTTTTCAAGAAAATTTGTTGAATTTTCAACCAAAGAGTTGCATTCATATCCAAGAAAGATGAAATTTCTACTAAAGCAGATGAATTTTTAGAACAAAAAGACAAATTTTCAAAAAAGTAGTTGGAAAGTACATGAATGAAGGATTTGTGCAAAACTTACCCCCCCCCCCCAGTTTTTGTCGAATTTCCACGTTTTGAGACCCCCTGAACCCGGAAAACAGATTTTACGAATGTGTCTGTCTATCAGTCTGTCTGTCTTTAGATTTTTAGTTTGTTAGCACGATAAGCCATTTTGGATAAATATTCAAAAAGTTAGAGTATTTTCAAAATTTGGCACTCAAAAAGAGGAACAATTTATCCTCATGACTTTTTCTGATGAAAAAAATTACCGGAGTTATAGCATTTAAAAAATTCCAAAAAACAAACGAAAACGAACAGTTTGAGTTAAATCAAAAATCCCATTTTGCGGTCGAACTATACAAGATACGAAAAAATATGAATTGACCATAATTTTTTATTCAAAAAGATCTACAAATTTGTTATCACTTTTTGATAGGACGAGTAGTTTCGGTTTTCTTCGTGAAAAACTGCATTAAAAATAGAAAAATTGAATTTTTAAACAAACGACCTTACGAAAAAAATAAATAGACAAAATTTATTTGCCCAAAAAAGAGCTTCAAATTATTCATTAATTATTTTTTGATAGGATGCGTAGTTTTTGTTCTAATGGTGCAAAATAACATTAACAATAAAAAAATTAAATTTTTGAAAAAACGATTTTGGTTGAGGATTGAACTATTTTTTGGAAAATTCGTCTTCTTGGCGGAATTTAGCTATTTTCAGATTGGAATTGAAATCTTTTTTTGTTGAAATATCAACTATTAGATTTTATACGAGAATTCATCTTTTTTGGTTGGAACTTCAACTACTTAGTAGAAACTGAAACTATTTGTTGGAAATTAATCTTTGTGTTTGATGATTCATCTTTTTTATTGAAAATCCTCTTTTTATTCGAATGAACTATTTTGTTTAAACTTTTGTTGGTGAAAATTAATTTTTTGGATTAAAATTTAATTATTACATGTTTGGTTGAAAATTTATCTTCTTCAGTTTAAAGCTTTAATTATTTGGCTCAAAATTCCTTATTTTGTTGAAAATTAAACTTTTTTGGTATAAAATTAATATTCTTGGTTGAAAATCAATTTCTGTGGTTGAAGATTTAACTATTAGGTTGAAAATTCCTATGAAATTTCAAATATTTGTTTGATAATTTTGAAAATTGTATTATAATTCAATCTTTTTTGGTACAAAATTAACCTTCTTGGTTGAAAATTTATCCTTCTGGTTAAAAATGTATCTCTTAGATTGAAAATTAGTGTTTTATTAAAAACACTTTTTATTAATGAAAATTAACCTATACATTCAATTTTTTACTTGAAAAGCCATCCGTTTGGCTGAAAATTAAAATATTTCGTTCAAAACATTTTTTTTGTTTTGTTAAAAACTAACTTTTTACTAAAAACTTAACTATTCCCTGTTTGATTGAAAATTTATCTTCTTCAGTTGAAAATTCGAGTATTTGCTTGAAAATTTCTGTATTTTGTTGAAAATTAATCTTTTTCTGATAGAACTTTAGTCTTTTGGTTATAAATTTATTATTTTAGTTGAAAATTTATTCCTTTACTTGAAAATTAGTTCTTTTATTTTAAATTAATTTTTTTAATGAAAATTTAAGTATTCCATTTTTTTTTTTTTTTTAAAAAATGATCTTTTTACATTCTAATCAGACAAGGATTTGATCAAAGATTTTTTTTCAAGATTCAAAAATTCTCCGTACGGTTATTCGTATTACGAAAAAAGACGAACAATTTCTCCTAATGACTTTTTTTTGATAAAACAAAAATTACCAGAGTTATAGCACTTACAAAATTCAAAAGAAACAAACGAAAATGAAAATTGTAAGCCAAATAATGCACGAAATGAAAAAAATTCAGAAAAAGAACAATTTTATTTTTTGAAAGCCCTACAAGATTATCACAACTTTTTGAATTTTCTTGAAAAATCGAAAATTCAAATTTTGACCGCACAAAAAACTAATGAAAAATAAAAAATTAAATTTTGCGGTCGACTATGGAAGATACGAGAAATGGTCATTGACAAAAATTAAAAGAAAAAAAAATGTCTGTACAAACGTCACAAGCTAAGAAAAAAACAATTAGACACAAGTTTAATCCTAAAAAAGAGCTATAGTTTTTGTTTTAATCGTTAA
The DNA here is from genome assembly GCA_932195095.1 of Andricus curvator. Classification (NCBI taxonomy): domain Eukaryota; kingdom Metazoa; phylum Arthropoda; class Insecta; order Hymenoptera; family Cynipidae; genus Andricus; species Andricus curvator. The sequence continues at coordinate 177,216 of CAKNYM010049409.1, forward strand.
AAATAACATTAAAAATGAAAGAAAGTAACCTTTCAGAAAAACGACGCCAGGTACGAAAAAAAATTATGAACAAAAATTGTACACCCAAAAAAGATCTATAAATTTGTCATTGATCATTTTTTTATGGAACGCGCAGTTTTTCTTTTATTCGTAAAAAATAAGAATAAAAATAAATAAATTGAATTGTTGGAAAAACGACACGAAAGACGAAAAAAAATTAATAGACAAACATTGTTCGAACAAAAAAGATCTAAAAATTTGTTATAAGAATATATTAAAATTAAAAAATGAACTTTTTGGGAAAAGAAAATTACAAAAGCTTTTTATTTAACAATTTTTTTTGCCCAAATTACATCTGCAAATTTGCTTAGAACCACTTTACGCTAGGATGCATATTTTTGATTTAAATCGTGAAAAATACCATTGAAAATGAACAAATTAAGTTTATGGAAAAACGACACAAGTCTCAATAAAATATTTAATAACAAATTTTTCTATAGAATGCGCATTTCTTTAATTATAAAAACAAGACAATGAAAATACGTATGTTTTAATGAAAAAATGTTGTTTAATTTGAAATGATTTTCTTCATTCTGAATTTAATTGTAATTAAATGGAAAAAATCTTTTAAAGAAACACGTTTCTTTAATTCCAGAAAACTATTTTTCTGCGTTTTTCCTCCACTCTACTCTCAACATAAAAAAAATTTTAAACTCAAAAATATAGCTCATAATGACCACTTGCTTCCATAATTTTCTGAATATTTTTTATTTTGAATCCTATCACAAAAAGCGTTTCCATTTTCTTCTTTAAAATTTAATTTTTGGACTCTACGTATTTATCATTTTCAGAGCTTCAATTAATTATTGCCTGACAAATTAAAAAATTTTTGAGACAAGTCACATATACTTGAAATTGTAAGAACTTGTAGATTTCGAATATCTTATTTTCAAATCATACATTATAATTTATAATTATAAGTCTACCTTATTATTATCAGTATGATTTATAATTATAAATAAACTCAGCGGGCATGAAGATTACAAGGAATTTCCAAGAATTTCATCAGATTTTAGTAGAATTTCAACAGATGTCACAGAAATTTGAGAGATTTTATAGGATTTAAAAAATTAAATTTGATTTCAAATATTGCAAGCAATGCCAAATTATTACAAAGAATTTTTCAAGATTTCACGAAAATTAAAAGTATTCAAAGGGATTTTGAAGGATTTCACAAGATTTCAAGATCAATTTAAGAATAGAAACTTACAAAAAATATTTTAAAAAATACAAAATAATACAAACAATTTTTTTAATTCCAAGAAAAATGAGACAAATCAAATTTTGTATTCGAAATGATAATTTTTCGAGCTGTAAAAGGGAAGGGAGAAGTTCTGTCGCACCTTATCCCTTTCCCAGCTTTATGATTTCTTTACAAAAATTGTCAGAATTCTTCTATTTGAAAATTTATGATCAAAAAGTCTTTTCTATTCATGCGTCAAGTTTGAATTATGTCGATGAAAAAAGTTTTTCTGTTTGAAAAAGATGATTCAACTATTATAAATGAGCATAACTTCTTCAATCTTCAATAAAGTGTATTAATATTATAGATCTATCGATTTGACACGAATCAAGGAATCTTTTCCGTTGTTGCATCAATTTTGAATTATGTTACTGAAAAAAGTTTTACAATAAAAAAGCGTGTTTTCAAATATTATGCATTACCATAGCTTCCTTACTCTTCAATAAAATGTATTAATATTATAGGTCAATCGGTTCGTCTCGAATCAACACATATTTTCTGTTCCTGCATCAACTTTGAATTATGTTAATGAAAAAAAAAATCCTTCTGTCAGTTGCAAAATATTAGTGGGGAAAATAAGCCCTCCAAATTTCATCAATTTATCTGCAACTGTTTTCAAGTTATCGTGTACACAAAAAAGTGTGACTATTATGCTAATGAAAAAAGTTTTATTATAAAAAACCGATTTTAAAAATATATAAATTATCATAACTCCCCTACTCTTTATTCAAATGTATCAATATTGTAGGTCAATCGATTCGCGTCGAAACAAGGAATCTTTTATATCCTTGCATCAACTTTGAATTATGCTAATGAAAAAAGTTTTACTATAAAAAACCAATTTTCAAAATATATAACTTGCGATAACCTCTCTATTCTTTAATAAAATGTATTAATATTAATATTAATATAGGTCAATCGATTCGTCTCGAAACAAGGAATCTTTTATTTTCTTGCATCAACTTTGAATTATGCTCATGAAAAAAGTTTTACTATAAAAAACCGATTTTAAAAATATATAAAT
>CAKNYM010049409.1:180202-191655 GCA_932195095.1 Andricus curvator
TATGCTAATGAAAAAAGTTTTACTATAAAAAACCAATTTTCAAAAAAAAAAATATATATATATATTGCGATAACCTCTATACTCTTCAATAAAATGTACTAATATTATAGGTCAATCGATTCGCATCGATCCACGGAATCTTTTATATTCCTGCGTCAACTTTGAATTATGCTAATGAAAAAAGTTTCACTATAAAAAACCAATTTAAAAAATATATAAATTACCATAACTTCCCTACTCTTAAATAAAATGTATTAATATTATGGGTCAATCGATTAGCGTCGAACCAAGGAATCTTTTATATTGTTGCGTCAACTTTGAATTATGCTAATGAAAAAAGTTTTCCTATAAAAAACCGATTTTCAGAATATATAAATTGCGATAACTTCTCTACTCTTTAATAAAATGCATTAATATTATAGGTCAATCGATTCTTCGCGAAACAAGGAATCTTTTATATTCCTGCGTCAACTTTGAATTATGCTAATGAAAAAAGTTTCACTTTAAAAAACCGATTTTAAAAATATATAAATTACCATAACTTTCCTACTCTTTAATAACATGTATTAATATTATAGGTCAATCGATTCTTCTCGAAACAAGGAATCTTTTATATTTCTGCGTCAACTTTGAATTATCCTAATGAAAAAAGTTTTACTATAAAGAACCGATTTTCAGAATATATAAATTGCGATAACTTCTCTACTATTCAATAAAATGTATTAATATTATAGGTCAATCAATTCGCATCGAACCAAGGAATATTTTGTATTTTTGCGTCAACTTTTAATTATGCTAATCAAAAAAGTTTTACTATAAAAAACCGATTTTCAGAATATATCAATTGCGATAACTTCTCTACTCTTCCATAAAATGTATTAATATTATAGGTCAATCGATTCTTCTTGAAACAAGGAATCTTTCATATTGTTGCATCAACTTTGAATTATGCTAATGAAAAAAGTTTCACTTTAAAAACCCGATTTTCCAAATATATAAATTACCATAACTTCGCTACTCTTCAATAACATGTATTAATATTATAGGTCAATCGATTCGTCTCGAATCAAGACATATTTTCTGTTCTTGCATCAACTTTGAATTATGCTAATGAAAAAAAAAATCCTTCGGTCAGTTTCAAAAGATTAGTGGGGAAAATAAGCCCTCAAAATTTCATCAATTTATCCGCAACCGTTTTCAAGTTATCGTGTTCACAAAAAAGTGTGACATCCACACACACACATCCGGACAATTGCTTAGAACATTGTATTAGACATTATTAAATTGAGGAAGGTTTAATTAAATGAATTTAAAATTTTTGGAAAATGTTACCATCACAAAGCTTCCACTATGAGGAAGCAAAAAGAAGGAAATAAAAAGCAGCTCAAACTTATAATGAAATATATTAATGTCATATAATTAATCTTTTTAATTCTTGACACGCCCGGAGATCTCTGCGGTATTCTGCCTCTCTTCGTTCTTACCTTCTTCATGAGACGAAGCTATTTGCATAATATTTGCACTCCTCGCTTTATCCGATATGAATTTCATTCCTGCATCAAAATTAGATGAGGCGTACTTGGCCCTAAGTGCTTTTCTACTTAACACGAAGATGTGAATATGAGCCCGACACAATTTCAAGAAATTTTTATGTTTTCGAGAATAAATAGGACCGGGCCTAAAATTTTTCAAATTATAGACCACACACCTATTGTAGGTCGACTTGAGTGGGTCGAAAAAAAACCTTTTTTGAGAAGCGGATTCTAAGAGTGGGTAAAAGTTGTATTTTCCCAACAGTAGTAAGCCGTCCTAATTTTATTCTGATCTAATAATATATTCTCTTCGTTGTATGGATTTGAAAATTTTTGAGCATTTTTTTAGCATGTTTCTTCCATTCAAGCACATGTTAAAATTTTTCATACAAAAATGTCCAGTTAATAAAAACCTATTTTTTCAACACTTTAAGGAAGTTCTGACTTGAGCCCAAATTCTGGTTTCTAATTCCTAATTTCATATTATTTTTTACTAACAAAACTTTTTGAATTTTTATGAATTTTTAAATTCATTTACAGAACAGAAAATAGGTTAATAAATTCTTTTAACAAAATTAATGTGGGTACTATATTAAATGCAGATTGAAATAATTTAAGTTCCTAACATTTCAAGCAGGAATATTGCATTTTCAACAAATCAATCAATCTTTAACCAAACAGTTAAATTTTCAATTACAACGATATTCATTTTAAATAAAAAAGATTGATGTTCTGTCAAGCTGTCGCATTTTCAACAAAATATATGAATCTTCAACTATAGTTAGTTATATAGTTCTATTATTCTATTATATTTAATAGTTCTATTTTCAACTAAAAATGATAAATTTTCATCCCATAATGAAATAATGAAACGTTCAGTTGAAAAAATAATTTTTAACAACAAAAAACAATTTTCAACCAGAGAGATGAGTTTTTAACTGGAATTATTAATTTTTAACCAAACTTATACATTTTTAACGAATCAGTGAAATTTTTAATTTAAAAAAATGGGGCAACGACAAATCTCTCAAACATGTCATATTTTTCAGTAAAAACAGATTTCAATTTAAAAAGAAGCAGTTGGATTCAACCAAAAAAGAAAAAATTTTAACAAAATACTTGAATCAAAACCAAAAAAGATTAAATTTCTTGAACCAAAAAATATTATTTAGTCAAAGAAGAGAAAAAAATTCAACTTTTGACCACAAATGATTAATGTTTAACAAACTACACGAATTTTAACCCAAATAGTTCAACTTTCAACTAAAAGAGTTTAATTTTCAACCAGAAATAGAATGGTTTAATTTTTGTTCAAAAAATGATTTTTCAACCATAAAAAAAAAAAATAAATAAAAAAAAAATTTACCGAAAATGAAATAGTTAAATTCTGAATACAAAAAATAATCAATTTTAACAAAAAAAAAAAAACAACGAAATTTCAACCCAAAAATGGAATAGTTAAATTGTGACCAAAGAGATGAATTGTCAACTAAACTGATGCATCTTGAACCAAAAAACTTAATTTTTACGAATGTAGTTCAACTTTTGAACAAATAGTTGAATTTTCAACAAAAAGATGAATTCTTAACGAAACTGTAATATTTCAAACAAAATTTTAATTTTTAATAAAAAAAGTGAAATTTAACCAAAAAATAGGAATTTCAACCAACTTGTTGAATCCTCAATTCAGAGAGACGAATTTTCAACAAAAGAGTTGAATTTTAAATTAGGAAAGATATTTCAATCCAGAAAAAAAAAATTTCAACCAAATTGTTCAATTTTCAAGCCAAAAAGACGAATTTTACATAAAACAGTTGAATTCTCAACCAGAAAATATGAATTATTAACGAAAAAGTTATTTGCTCACCAAATAACTCAATCTTATACCAATATTGTTGAATTTTAATTTATAAAATATGAGATTTTGAAAAATTAGTTCAACTTTGCAATTAGTAAAAGAAAAATTTGGAATTGAATATATTTTGATATCAGACCCTCTCTAGCAAAATATACTCACGAAAAAGAAAGAGATTGTTTAAAATATGTTTCTATCTAATGTTTATTTATCATTTGTTCACAACTAAACACGCAAAGCAAAGTTAAACATTTTAGAAAAAACCTCAACTTTCTAGCACTTATCTCAGAAAAAATATTTATAAACAATAATAAATTGTTCAAAAAACTATTTTTATCAACTTGCATTAATTATTACCTCACTAAGTGAAAAGTAGGCAGAAAGTTAAAAATTTCATTAAAAAAACCGCAACTATCTTGCATTCATATAGATGAAGATAGTTATTAACAATGATATTTTATTAAAACAATTATTTTTGCTCAACTTAGATACTTATTAAGTAACTCCAAGTGAAAAATAGACGAATAGTTGAAAATTTACGAAAAAAACGCAACTTTCTATCATTAAGCAAATATAATATTATTAACAATAATAATAAATTGTTTAAACAATTATTTTTGTTAACTTCAATTAATTATTATTACTTCAATCTAATTGAAAAATGAACAAAAGTTAAAAATTCAGAAAAAAAACGCAACTATCTAGTATTAATATAGAAGAAGATAGCTATAGACAATAATAACTTGTTTAAACAATTATTTTTTTTATACTTAATAAAATACTCACTCACTCCAAGTGAAAAGTGAACAAAAAGTTTAAAATTTTGGAAAGAACCCATTTTTTAGCATTATTCAAAGATAATATTATTAACAATGATAATAAATTGTTTAAACAAATAATTTTTTCAACTTTAATTAATCATTTACCTCTGTCTTATTGCAAATTGGACAAAAAGTGGAACATTTTTGAAAGAACCCTGACTTTCTATCTCCATTTTCAAAGAAAATTGCTAAAAACTATAATAAATTGTTTGAACAGTTTCTGTAAACATCTAATTATCAGCATAAACTAGTGTTTTATGTATCAGAAACAATTTGCATTAAAAAAGTCGCAAAAAAATCATAATTAGAGCCAAAAACTTGCAAAACCCATTTTTTCACTTTTATGGTTTTTTTATGGGGCCATATAAAACCGACTTATGGAGGTGATATTTGAAAAGTACTATTTTATTCGCATTCTATGGCTTATTTTGAAGACAAATGTTTAGTTTCAACTCGATTCAGCTAATATTGAGGATTCTGAATAAAATGTACAAAAACGTCTTTTTTTCTTATGGGAAATACATGTTAAACTTCATGGGGCTTGTGCCACCTCAAAATATCATTTTAAAAAATCACTATCACTAACTGAAAATTGAACAAGTGGAAATTTTTCGTAAAAACCGCGACCTTCTATCTCTTTTCTAAGAGATAATTGCTAAAAACAATAATGCCACCTTAAAATATCATTTTTTTTAAATGGATTTATGTTTTACTGTAAAGCTGAAAAACGTCCTGAAAATTCGGGACGACTAGCAAAGCTCATGAAAAATATTTGACTGCTCATTCCGAATTTCGGCACAACGAAAAAAATTCTTTAAATAGGGAAGAGTGGTCCTAACTCGGCACTGTGGGTTAAGCCGGCACCCTCGCGTTTCTCATTCGATTAAGTGCGTTGGTTTCTGTGTTCTGTGTGCTTTCGCCTGATGAAGTGGATTTTTCATTCGTAGTGGTCCTGACTCGGCACCAAACAGGTGATCCTGAGTCGGCACCTTTTTTTTAATTTTCTTGTTATTTGTGTGTTATTTTATTTTGTTGTGTTTGAATTCTATGTCACTGGTTTCTTGTTGGTTTTTTAGTTTGGTTGTCTTTTGACTGCATTTTGCTTGTCTCCGGTAGGTTTCCATCCTATAAATAAAGTTTGACAATATTTTACATGTTTTTTCATTGTAAATGGTTCAAATTTGTCCATTGCCTACTAAAACTTACATGGCCTGCCCTTTTTCTTACGTTCGAGCGGAAAAAATAATGTGATGACTCATGACTAGGGGTGTGCCGGCTTAGGACAACCATTTTGAGAAATAGCAAAAATCGACTTCTTCACTTTGTGCTGCATTGCGACCGCAAAAATCACTCCACACTACTCCGAACAACATATAATTGTAGATAAAGGATCGTGGTACCTGACAAAAGACATAAAACGCCATTAGAGCCGGTTTACCCTCTGTTTCTGACCATAAACTCCTACTGTGCCGACTTAGGACCACTCTTCCTGAAACGTGGAAGTTCATTTTTAATAGTTCTGAAATATTTTGTTACAGAACTGGAAATTCTGCTTAGAACATAAAATTAATTTCTCACTGCACATTTTTTCATTTCGTACTACACGCTTCGAAATCCAAACTACAACATTGCTGAAAATAATTTATGTTAAATGTCCAATAACACGCCTGATAAATCGAGTAGGTGTGACTCTTATGAAATTTGATGTTGGCCATTATTTTTGTTATCATTAATTAACTATTGCCTCTCACTAACTGAAAATTGGACAAGAAGTGGAAATTTTTCTTAAAAACCACGACTTCTATCTTCATTCTAAGAGATAAATGCTAAAAACAATAATGCCACCTCAAAATATCATTTTAAAAAAAATGGATTTATGTTTTACTGTAAAGCTGAAAATCGTCCTGAAAATTCGGGACGACTAGCCAAGCTCATAAATAATATTTGACTGCTCATTCCGAATTTCGGCACAACGAAAAAAATTCTTCAAATAGGGGAGAGTGGTCCTAAGTCGGCACTGTGGGTTAAGCCGGCACCGTCGGGTTTCTCAATCGATTAAGTGCGTTGGTTTCTGTGTTCTGTGTGCTTTCGCCTGATGAAGTGAATTTTTCATTCGCAGTGGTCCTGAGTCGGTACCAAATAGGTGGTTCTGAGTCGGCACCTTTTTTTTTTAATTTTCTTGTTATTTGTGTGTTATTTTATTTTGTTGTGTTTGAATTCCATGTCACTCGGCTCTTGTTGGTTTTTTAGTTTGGTTGTCTTTTGACTGCATGTTGCTTGTCTCTGGTAGGTGTCGATCCTATAAATAAAGGTTGACAATATTTTACATGTTTTTTCATTGTAAATGGTTCAAATTTGTCCATTGCCTACTAAAACTTACATAACCTGCCTTTTTTCTTACGTTCGAGTGGAAAAAATAATTTGATGACTCATTAATAGGGATGTGCCAGCTTAGGACAACCATTTTGAGAAATAGCAAAAATCGACTTCTTCACTTTGTGCTGCATTGCGACCGCAAAAATCACTCCACACTGCTTCGAACGACATTTTTGACAAACACTCTTACTGTGCCGACTTAGGACCACTCTTCCTAAAACATGGAAGTTCATTTTTATTAGTTCTAAAACATTTGGTCACAGAACTGGAAATTCTGCTTAGAACATAAAATTAATTTTCCACTGCACACTTTTTCATTTCGGACACTTGTAAATCCAAACTACAGCATTGCTGAAAATAATTTATGTTAAATGTCCAATAACACGCCTGATAAATCGAGCAGGTGTGACTTTCATGAATTTTGATGTTGGCCATTTTTTTTGTTATCATTAATTAACTATTGCCTCTCACTAACTGAAAATTGGAGAAGAAGTGGAAATTTTTCTTAAATACCGCGACTTTCCATCTCTATTCTAAGAGATAATTGCTAAAAACAATGATGACATCTCAAAATATCATTTAAAAAAATGGATTTATGTTTTACTATAGAGCTGAAAATCGTCCTGAAAATTCGGGACGACTAGCCACGCTCATGAAGAATATTTGACTGCTCATTCCGAATTATAGCACAACGAAAAAAATTCTTTAAATAGGGGAGAGTGGTCCTAAGTCGGCACTGTGGGTTAAGCCGGCACCCTCACGTTTCTCAATCGATTAAGTGTGTTGGTTGCTGTGTTCTGTGTGCTTTCGCCTGATGAAGTGAATTTTCATTCGTAGTGGTCCTGAGTCAGTACCAAATAGATGGTCCTGAGTCGGCACCTTTTTTTTAATTTTCTTGTTATTTGTGTGTTATTTTATTTTGTTGTGTTTGAATTCCATGCCACTCGTCTCTTGTTGGTTTTTTAGTTTGGTTGTCTTTTGACTGCATTTTGCTTGTCTCCGGTAGGTGTCCATCCTATAAATAAAGTTTGACAATATGTTACATGTTTTTTCATTGTAAATGGTTCAAATTTGTCCATTGCCTACTAAAACTTACATAACCTGCCCTTTTTCTTGCGTTCGAGCGGAAAAAATAATGTGCTGACTCATGACTAGGGGTGTGCCGGCTTAGGACAACCATTTTGAGAAATAGCAAAAATCGACTTCTTCACCTCGTGTTGCATTGCGACCGCAAAAATCACTCCACACTGCTCCAAACGATATTTGTGACAAAAACTCTTACTGTGCCGACTTAGGACCACTCTTCCTGAAACATTGAGGTTCATTTTTAATAGTTCTAAAATATTTGGTCACAGAACTGGAAATTCTGCTTAGAACATAAAATTAATTTTCCACTGCACACTTTTTCATTTCGGACACTTGTAAATCCAAACTACAGCATTGCTGAAAATAATTTATGTTAAATGTCCAATAACACGCCTGATAAATCGAGTAGGTGTGACTTTCATGAAATTTGATGTTGGCCCAGGTTTGTTTTAGTACAAGTTATAAGTTCTCTCATTGAGGATCGATGGATCGCGTGACAGAAAGCCGAATAATTAAAAGACCTTTATAACTTGGGCACTGCCCTCTTCGGGCTTCGAAGCAGGGCATTTGGCACGCGATCCACAGGCCTTACCTGTATTTATTCTTCAAATGTGTGGAAGAGCTTAGATGTCGAGAAACACCCGGCTCGTTCTTAAAACTCACGCTATAACGCTATATGGCGATTGTTGAAAACGTTAACCACATGCTCTAGCTCACAACTGGTTACTGGTTACATAAAATACCGACCGACCTCTGACTGATAGAAATCTGAGCCACGTGACGCTAACAATTAATTTATCGTGCCCATTGGATCTCCTGCTGCTGCCTTCGAATGATACTTCCTTAATCACAATTACGTTTCGGAAAGAAAGATTAAATTTCTTGATTATCAACACCGAAAATGATATATTTATATTAGGGTTTCCCTTATTTTTTAGAGTTAAATTTATTTTTCTCCCAACCACGGATAAAATGAATCGGACCTTTTTTCATTATAGAGGAAGCTTTGTAGAGATGACCATTTTTGAACTTCATTTTTTGACGTAATTTTACATCTGGAGAATTTTAAACTGCAGCATATCAAACATGAATTTTAAATGACCACAATTCAAACTGCAGCATTTTAAATTACAGCATTTTCAATTAGAGCATTCCAAACTGCATCATTTGCTGATGCGACATTTCAAAATCTTGTATTTCAAACCTAGGATTTCAAACTGCAGCATTTCAAACTCGACCATTTTGAAGTGCAAAACTTCAGGCTGCAAAATTTTGAACTGCAGCACTTCAAACTTGAGCATTTAAAACTGGCACATTTTAAATTACAGCATATTAAACATGGCATTTCAAACCCCTGCATTTCAAACTTCAGAATTTCTAACTATAGCATTTCAAACTAGATAATTTCAAACTGCAGCATTTCCTACTGCAGCATTTGAAAATGCAGCATTTTAAACTGCAGCATTTAAAACTCGATAATTTTAAACTCAAGAATTTCAATTTGGAGCATTATAAAGTGAAATGTTTCAAGCTCGGGTATTTCAAATTGTATAATTTTAAAATGTAGCATATCAAAAATGAAAATTCGCAAACTTTAGCATTTCAAACTTTAGCATTTTAAAGTTTAGAATTTCAAACTGTAGCATTTTAAACTAGAATACTTCAAACTCTTTTATTTCAAACTCCAGTATTTCAAAATCCAACATTTTAAACTTTAGCATCCAGCATTTTAAACTTTTACATTTCAAACTACAGCTCTTCAAAGTTAAGCATTTCAAACTGACGCATTTTAAATTACCGTACTTCAAACTCGAAATTTTCCGACGGCAGCATTTTATACTGAAACCTTTCAAACATCGGCATTTCAAACTTTAGAATTTCAAAATATATTATTCAACTCGAGAATTTTAAGCGACGGCATTTTGAACTACAGAATTCAAACTGCAGCATTTTAAATGGCAGCAGTTTAAATTGCAGCATTTCAAACTCGAGAATTTCAAACTCAAGGATTTCAAACAAAAACGTTTCAAACTCGAGCATTTCAAATTGCAAAATTTTAAACCGCAACATATCACAGATGAGCATTTCAAAATCGAGCATTTTAGACTCTTTTATTTCCAACTTCAGCATTTTAAACTCAAAAGTTCTGGGCTGCAAAATTTTAAACTACATCTCTTCAAATTTGAGCATTTTAAACTGACGCATTTTAAATTACCGTATTTCAAACTCGAAAATTTCCAACTGCAGCATTTTATATTGAAACCTTTCAAACATATGCATTCCAAACTTCAGTATTTCAAACTATGGTATTAAAGTCGAGAGTTTTGAACGACGGCATTTTGAACTACAGCATTTCAAACTGCAGTATCTTAAATTAGAGCCTTTTAAATCGCAGCATTTCAAACCCCAGCATTTCAATCTTGAGCATTTTGAACTGCAAAATTTTAAACTGCAAAATTCGAAACTAAAACACTTGAAACTTGAGCCTTTCAAACTTCAGAATTTTAATCTCGAGCATTTCAGACAGGAGCAGTTAAAACTCTTGTATTCTGAACTCCAGAATTTCAAGCTCGAGCGTTTCGAACTACAAAATTTCAAGCTGCAAAATTGCAAACCATAGTATTTCAAATCTGAGCATTTCAAATTGCAGCATTTCCTGCTGCGACATTTCAAAATCTTGTATTTCAAACCTAGCATTTCAAACTGCAGCATTTCAAATTACAGCATATCAAATTGCAGCATTTCAAACTCCAGCATTTCAAACCCGAGCATTTGGAAGTCGAAAACTTTAAGCTGCAAAATTTCGAACTGCAGCACTTCAAACTTGAGCATTTAAAACTGGCACATTTTAAATTACATCGTATCAAATATGGCATATCAAACTCCTACATTTCAAACTTCAGAATTTCTAACTGTAGCATTTCGAACTAGAAAATTTCAAACTGCAGCATTTCCCACTGCAGCATTTTAAACTACAGCATTTCAAATTCGAGAATTTTGAACTGAAGAATTTCAATTTGCAGCATTGTAAACTGAAACGTTTCAAACTCGGGCATTTAAAATTTCAAAATTTCAAACTGTAGCATATCAAACATGAGCATTTGCAAACTTTAGCATTTCAAACTTTGGCATTTTAAAGTTTAGAATTTCAAACTCTAGCATTTTAAACTAGAATATTTCAAACCGTTTTATTTCAAACTCCAGTATTTCAAAATCCAACATTTAAAACTTTAACATCCAGCATTTTGAACTCTAGCATTTTCAGCTTAAGAATTGCAAACTTTAGCATTTCAAAGTTGAGCATTTTAGACTGTGATATTTCAAACTCCAGCATTTTAAACTCAAAAATTCTAGGCTGCAAAATTTTAAACTACAGCTCTTCAAAGTTGAGCATTTCAAACTGGCGTATTTCAAATTACAGCATTTCAAACTCGAAAATTTCCAACTGCAGCATTTTGAACTGAAACCATTCAAAATGTCTGCATTAAACGATGGCATTTCAAACTACAGCATTTCAAACTGCAGTATTTTAAATTACAGCGTTTAAACTGCAGCATTTAAAACTCGAGAATTTCAAACTCAAGGATTTTAAACTTTAAAATTCTAGGCTGCAAAATTTTAAACTACATCTCTTTAAAGTCGAGCGTTTTAAAGTAGAGCATTTCAAATTACAGCATTTCAAACTCGAAAATTTCCAACTGCAGCATTTTATACTGAAACGATTTAAAACGTCTCCATTTCAAACCTCAAAATTTCAAACTATATTATTCAACTCGAGAATTT
>CAKNYM010049409.1:199848-229314 GCA_932195095.1 Andricus curvator
GAGAAGAAACTTTTTTCAGAAATACACGAATTATTTTGCTAGATGGTGCAAATAAAAATTTTCAAGGAATCTGTATTATCATTAGCGAATAACAGAAAATATTTCCAGTCTTTTCAGACTAGATTGAGCTATAAAAGAAAAATTATTTTTTGTGTAAAAGATCTTCTCCTTTCGCTCCGCTGGGAATCGAACCACAGAACTACTGATTTCCGGACAGGTGCTTTTCCATTAAGCTACTAGAGAGATCGAGAGAAGCAACTTTTTTCAGAAATACACGCATTATTTTGCTAGATGGTACAAATCAAATTTTGCAAGGGTTATGAATTATTATTATAGAATAACACAAAACATTTAACGTCTTTTCAGACTTGATTGAGCTATGAGAGCAAAATTATTTTTAATAATTTTTTTTCGGAAAAAAATCTTCTCCTTCCGCTCTGCTGGGAATCGAACCACAAAACTACTGATTTCCGGTCAGGTCCCATTAAGCTACTAGAGAGATCGAGAGAAGAAACTTTTTTCAGAAATACACGAATTATTTTGCTAGATGGTGCAAATAAAAATTTTCAAGGAATCTGTATTATCATTAGCGAATAACAGAAAATATTTCCAGTCTTTTCAGACTAGATTGAGCTATAAAAGAAAAATTATTTTTTGTGTAAAAGATCTTCTCCTTTCGCTCCGCTGGGAATCGAACCACAGAACTACTGATTCCCGGTCAGGTGAAATGAATCTTTCAAATTCATCTTTTTGCTGAAAAATTCATCTTTTTGGTTGAAAAGTGAACAATAATTTACGCGTATGAAACGGAAGCTTTTAACGCTTTTTTATTAAGAAAGTTTTTAATTAAAAGCCGTAAAAGAGCAAAACTTCAAACTTTTATACATTGCAAAGTTAAAAGAATAAAAAAAAACAGAAATCCATACTATTATTTTTAATGCTATGAATTAAAGAATGTATCCAAAAAATTTAAAAGAAAGTCTTTTTAAAATTTTCCAGGAATCTAATGATAATTTTATTATCTTGAAATTCGAATTTTTCCAAAAATTTCTTGAAAATCCCTTAAAATTAAAAAAATTACCTTGTAATCTTCCAGATTCTTTTTTGAAAATTTTGAAAATCTTTTTAAATATTCTATATTGTGTTTTGATTGTTTTGAAATCTTTTCACGTTCAAAATTATTTTGGAATCTTTCAAAACTTCTAAATATATTTTGAATTTACTCGGTTTTTTTCAAATTAATAATTGTTCAATTGTCATTTACTAATCAAAATTTTAAAAAATTTCAAAATAAAAAATTATTTTAAATTTTCCCAGCAAACGTAAGAACATTTTTTTATTTTCTTGAAACCTTTAATGATCATTGATAAGCTTCAAAATTTTATTTCGAAATCTTCATAATTCGGTTTTTCATTTTTTGAAATCTTTTTAGTTTTAAATTAAGTTTGGATCTTCTCAGAACTTTTAAATATCTCTTAAACTAATTCAAATTTTTTCGAATTAATATTTTTTCAATTGTTATTTATGCACCAAAATTCTATAATTTCACTTACATATTAAAAATTTGTTAAATAGAACAATTGAAATTGTAACATTCAAAGTTTATATTTAACTTTCTGAAATATTAACGATTCAAATAATTTAGTTTAAAATTGTTTAGTTTTTAATATTTGATTCAAAATTTAATAATTTTTTTCTGAAAAAAGATCTTCTCCTTTTGCTCCGCTGGGAATCGAACCACAGAACTACTGATTTCCGGTCAGGTGCTTTCCCATTAAGCTACTAGAGAGGTCGAGATAAGAAACTTTTTTCAGAAATACACGGATTATTTGGCTAGATGGTACAAATCAAATTTTTATAATTTTTTTTAAATTTATAATTACTTATTTTGAATGAAAAGTGAAATATTGCTAAATTGAAAAAATGTCTTTTCCTTGATTAAAAATTTTCAATTTGAATTGGTTAAAAATGGAATATTTTAGATTGAATCAATATTTGTATCGTATTAAACATTGAATAAGAGCGTTTGATTATGAATCTATTAATTTGAAATTATTTTAAAATTGAGAATAGTTTGTAGAGTTTTAATCGGATGTTAACATTTGTTCAACTACTGAGGCTTTCAAATTGAAAAATTTCAATTTTTAATATTTTAACATACTTTTCAGTACAGTTTTTCAATATTTCAACTGTTGTAAAATCTTGTATTTTTTGTGAAGATTTGTTATTGTCTACAATAATTTACGTCAAATTAAACAAGTTCTTATAGTGTCAAAAAACAGCCAAATTAAAAAAAAAAATCCTGTAGTTTTCTGTAATTTTTTATTTTTCTGTAGATTTTGCAACAAAGTTAAAAAATATTCATATAGCTGTTTCTGTATAACTGTATTTTTTTGTTAAATTTTGTACATTTTTTTAGAATAAACTCATGTTCTAACAAAAAATTACAGTTGTAAAAATGTGCTACTTTCTTATAAAAATTTTTTCACCAGGGCATATAAAAGATTTTCTGTGAAATCTACAAAAAAAATGTTAGAAAATGAACTATAGTGATGAAATAGTGTGAACAACGTTCTATTATTATAAAAAATGTATGAAGGAATCATCAGAGAATAATAGAAATTGTTAACGTCTTTTCAGACTAGATGGAAATATGAATTAAAAATTATTTAAATTAATTTTTTCTTTCTGATGATACAGATTCCTTGAAAAATGTAACTTGTACCATCTAGCAAAATAATGCGTGTATTTTTTGAAAAAAGTTTCTTCTCTCGATCTCTCTAGTAGCTTAATGAGAAAGCACTCGACGAGCAATCGAAAGTTCTGAGGTTCGTTTCCCGGCGGAGCGAAAGGAGAAAATCTTTTGTCAGAAAAAAATTAATTTAAATAATTTTTTATTCAATTCTTCATCTAGTCTGAGAAGACGTTTAATTTCTGTTATTCTCTGATGATAATACAGATTCCTTGAAATATTTAACTTGTACCATCTAGCAAAATAATGCGTGTATTTTTTGAAAAAAGTTTCTTCTCTAGATCTCTCTAGTAGCTTAATGGGAAAGCACCTGTCCGGAAATCAGTAGTTCTGTGGTTCGATTCCCAGCGGAGCGAAAGGAGAAGATCATTTTCAGAAAAGAATTAATGAAAAAATGTATGCGTCTGGAATTAAAATGAATTTTTTTCTCGAGCCAGACATGCATTAATTTTGATATTAACCTCAATTTGTCTAGATTGAGGCTTCAAATATTTTCATGGAACTGTTTTGAACCCCATGCATCGCATGCCATGCGAGAAATTAGCACTTCATTTGTAACTGGGGCATTGCAACGTCAAATCGATGAAACGTTTCCCTATTCCACTACATGCTCCTTTTTCTTCATGTTACTGTGACGCGGCGCAGTGTGATAAATGATTGGTGCGAATAGATGAATATTTTAATTCTGAGTGGAACCACCTCATTAAACTTCCACACCTCCGACAAGCAATAAAAAGAAATAGGAAGTCATTAGAATCATGTGTTAACCACTTTTCTCACAATAAATTAATCAGGAAGGCGATTATGTAACTTTTTCACTTTTATTTCCACTTCCACTTTTCCAAAACACACATTGATAATTATAATTATTTTATTATTATTGGTTATTACTAGGGACTAGGGAAAGTAGGGGAAGTGAGTGTTAGTGACGAAAAGTATGGGAAGTGATTAGAAAGGATAGTGAGTAGGAGAGGGGAAGTGAGGACCTGAGAAGGGAAGAAGGAGAAGGGGGTATGAATATGTTAGCTGGACAAGGAAAAGAGGGAGAGGGAGAAGTAGAGGAGGGAGAAGTTGGGGAAGGGGGTATGTAGGAAGAGAGGGACAATTATGGTAGGAAAAGTAGAAGAAGTGAGGGGAGGGGAGGAGAAATTAGGGAAGGGATAGAAGGAGAGGGGAAGTGAGGGGAAATGAGTGACGGGGGAGTAGAAGAAGTTATTGTAAGGAGATGGAAGAAATGACGGAAAATAAGAGGGAAAGTAGGTAGAGGATAAGGAGGTGAAGTAGGTGAAATAGGTGAAGTATGGGAAATTAGGGGAAATTTGTAGGGGGGAAGTAGGAGAAATGTGTGAAGGGAAGTAGAAGAAGTGAGAGGGGGGGGGGGGGGAGAATTGAGCCGAAATAAGAAGAGGCGAAGTAGGGAAAATGAAAGTGAATAAGCGGAGAGAAGCAGAGAAATTGAAGGGAAATGAGGGAATGGAACTAGGGAAAGTAAGGAAAGTGAGTTTAAGTGACGAAAAGTAGGGGAAATGACTGGAAAGGAGGGTGAGTAGAAGAGGGAAAGTGAGGACCTTTCAAGGGAAGTAGAAGAAGGGGAGAGAAAGAAGTTGGGGAAGAGAGTATAAAGAAAGAGAGGTGAAATTATGGTAGGAAAAGTAGAAGAAGTGAGGGAAGGTGAGGAGACATTAGGAGAGGGAAAGTAGGGGAGGGGAAGTGTGGGTAAATGAAGATTGAGTGAAGGGGGAGTAGAAGAAGTTATTGTGAGGGAAATGGAAGAAATTAGGGAAAATCAGAGGGGAGTAAGTAGAGGATAAGTAGGTGAAGTAGGTAAGGTAGGAAAAATTATGGAAAATATGATGGGGGAAGTAGGAGAAATGTGTGGGAATAAGCGGAGGGGAGTGCAGAAATTAAGGGGAAATGAGGGGCGGGGACGAGGGGAAGTTGTGGATCTGAGTGTTAGCGACGAAATGTAGGGCAAATGATTAGAAAGGAGGGTGATTAGGAGAGGGGAAGTGAGGATCTGGGAAGGGAAGTGGGAAAAGGAGGGTGTTAGCTGAAGAAGCGTGAGAGGAAGAGGGAGAGCGAGAAGCAGAGAAGAAAGTAGTTGGGGAAGAGGGTATGAAGGAAGAGAGGGAAAATTATGGTAGGAAAAGTAGAAGAAGTGAGGGGAGGTGAGGAGAAATTAGGGAAGGGATAGAAGGAAAGGGACAGTGAGGGGAAATGAGGGAAATGAGTGAAAGGGGAGTAGAAGAAGTTATTGTAGGGAGATGGAAGAAATGAGGGGAAATGAGGGGGAAAGTAGGTGAAGTAGGTGAAGTAGTTGAAATAGGTGAAGTATGGGAAATTAGGGAAATTAGGGGAAAATTATAGGGGAGAAGTAGGAGAAATGTGTGGATGGAAGTAGAAGAAGTGTGGGAGGGTGGGGGGCAGAGAATTGAGGCGGAATAAGAAGAGGCGAAGTGGGGAAAATGAATGTGAATGAGCGGAGAGAAGTAGAGAAATTAAGGGAAAATGAGGGCATTGGACTAGGGAAAGTAAGGGAAGTGAGTTCAAGTGACGAAAAGTAGTGGAAATGATTGGGAAGGAGGGTGAGTAGAAGAGGGCAAGTGAGGACCTGAAAAAGGAAGTAGGAGAAGGGGAGAGGAGGAAGTTGGGGAAGAGGGTATGAAGGAAAAGAGGGGAAATTATGGTAGGAAAAGTATAAGAAGTGAGTAGAGGTGAGGAGAAGTGAGGGGAGGGAAAGTAGGGTAAGAGAAGTGAGGGATAATGAGTGAGGGCAAATGACTTAATGAACGTCTTGCTATACAACGTGCTTGAAAATTGAACTAGTTGGTTGAAAATGCATGTATTTTTTTATAATTTGAAAATTTAAAAGTTGAAGTTTGATTCAAATTCGTGCTATTTCGTTAAAAATTCATTTTATTGGTTGAAAGTTGATCGTTTTTAATTAAAAATTCTACTATTTAGTTGAAATATAACTTTTCGAATTGAAACTCAAACTATATCATCTTTATTTGAAAACTTATTTTATTGGTCGATAGTTGATTGTTGTAGTTAAAAATTTAAACATTTTGTTGAAAACTTGTTTTTTTTTCATTAATTTTTTTCCCAGATAATTAATCTGCTTCTTTAAAAATTCATCCTTTTGCTCAAAAATTCATATTTTTGGTTAGAAACACCTTTTCGGTTGATAGTTGATCCTTTTTAATAAAAAATTCAACTATTTGATTCAAAATTCGTTTTCTCATCGGTTGAAAATAAATTTTTTTTATTTTAAGCTTAAAATTTATATTTTAAAGTTAAAAATTCCTTTTTTTTTGTTAGAAATTAATTCTTTTAACTGAAATTTTAGCTACTCTATTTTCGGATTTAAAATTGATCTCTTTTGGCAAAAATTTCATTTTTTGAAAATAAAAATACAACTATTTTGTTGAAAAATAATCTGCTTTCGTTAGGAATTCAACTATTTTGGTTTAAATTGCTTTTCATAGGTTGATAATTGAGCGTTTTGAGTTGAAAATTAAACCATTTGAAAATTAATTAAAAATTCTTTTGTTATAGTTTTGGGTTACAAATGTAGCTATTTTGTTCAAAAATTTTTTTTTCATTGAATTTTTTTTTCTTAAAATTCAACAATTTAATTTTGCGTTCAAAATTTAACTGTTTTGTTGAAAATTCTTTTATGTTCGGTGTGATAAATGATTGGCGCGAATCGATGAATATTTTATTTCTGGGTGCGAACAACCTCATTTAACTTTCGCATCTCCTGCGAGCAATAAAAATAAATAGAATGCAATTATAACTGAGGGTAAAGCCAATTTTGTCATAATCGATTAATTGAGTAAAATAATAGTAGATCATTCTAAAAACCATTAGCAGCAAGTTGCATGCAAAAATTTGTAGTTAAAACAGAAAAATATTGAAAAATCGAATTAATGAAACGAAAATATATTCAAATAAATTTTTGGTTGAAAATTCAACTATTTTTTTGCAAATTTATCTCTTTGGATAAAAAATTAGGTTTTCAACTTAAAATTCAACTCCTTCATTTTTGGCGAAATTGTCTTTCTTAGTTAAAAATTCATGTATTTTATTGAAATTTCGCTTTCTTTTTGTAGAAAATTAAGATCATTACTTAAAAATTCATTGTTTTGGTTGCAAATAAAATATTTTCCTTGAAAATCAGTCTTTTTGGGTGAAAAATGTAATTTTTGTAAAAAATTTATTTCTTTTGTTGGAAAAATAACCATATTATTCAAAAGTAGTTTTTTTTTGGTTTGAAATTAATTTTTTTTAACTGAAAACTTAACTATTCCATTTTTTTTTTTAAATTTTTTTTTTTTTTTTTTAATTCTACTAGTTGGTTGAAAGTTGAACTACTTGTGAAAATTTATTTTTCTGTTCGAAGATTCTTGATTTTAGTTGGAAATCTTTTGGTTAAAAATTCAACTAATTTTTTGAAGATTCGTTTGTTAACCTATTTTATTTTTTGTGCAAATTTGTATTTTTTAGTTAATAACTCATGTATTTTGTTGAAATTTTTTTTTGTAAAAAATCAAGATTTTTTTTAAATTCATTTTTCTAAAGAAAAATTTAACTTTTGTGTTATAAATCAGTCTTCTGCGGTAAGAAAATAGAACTATTTTGGTATAAAATTAATTTCTTTTACCGGGAATTTAACTATATCATTTCTACCATTTCTAGTTGAACATTCAGCTTTTTTTTTATTCGGCTTTTGGTTGAAAATTATCTTTTTTAATTGAAAAAAAATTAACTATTTTATTTTTGGTTTTAATTTGTCTTTCTAAGTTGAAAATTCATGGTTTTTGTTAAAAATTATTTTTTTTTGTTGTATAAAATCAAGATTCTAGCTTCAAAATATATATATATATTTGAAATTCTGCTTTTTTATTTCAATTAGACCTTTTCGATAAAAATGTAACTTTTTTAGTATCAAATATATTTCATTCGTTGGAAATTTAAATATTTTGTTGAAAATTTAACTTTATTGTTGAAAATTCAATTTTTTAAACTGAAAACTTTACTATAACATTTTTAGTTAAAATTTTATCTTTTTTTTTAATTTTACCACTTAGTTGAAAGTTTAACTATTTTGGTTCTTGATTTTAGCTGAAACTCGTTTGGTCGAAAATTCAAGTATTTTGTTAAAATTCGTCTTTTTGGTTAAAAATTAATGTTTTGGTGGTAAAAAGTGTAACTATTTTGGTCTAAAATTAATTTCTTTTGCTGAAAATTCATGTATTTGGTTGAAATTCCGTTTCTTTGATAGAAAATTAAAATTTTTGCTTCAAAATGCATTTTTTTGGTTTGAAAATTTATCCTTTATAATATTAAAATTCAAATGCTTGTTCAAATTCATCTTTTTGGGTAGAAAATTAATTTTCTTGCTTTAAAATTCATCTTAAAAATTAATTTAAAAAAATTAAAATTCAACTATTCCATTATTGGTTCAAAATCGATCTTTTTTAGTTCAAAATTCATCTATTTTTTGGAAATATCTTTTTTTGGTAAAAAATTAATCTTCTTTATTAAAAATCTATATTTCTGGTTGAGAATAGCTGTTCGGTTGAAAATTAGTCTGTTTTGGTGAAAATTAATTTTCTTGGTTAAAATTTGAACTAATTGATGGCAAGTAGAAGTGTTTTGTTAAAAACTCTTTCCATTGGTTGATGATTCATCTCTTTGGTTTAAAATTGAACTATTTTTTTGTAAACTCGTCTGTTGAGGTTGATTATTTAATTATTTGGTTGAAAATTCGTCTTTTTGATGGAATTAAACTATTTGTTATTTTAAAAAATATTTGTTCGTTGGAACATCAACTATTACATTTTTCTTTGAGAAGTGATCTTTTTTATCGAAAATTCAACTACTTGGTTGAAATTTAAACGACTGTGGTGAAAATTCATTCTGTCGTTCAAATTATCATCTCTTTAGTTAAAAACTCAACTATTTTGTTAAAAACTTTTTTTTTTTTTGAAAATTAATTTTTTAGAAATGAAATTTCAATTTTTATATTTTTGATTGAAATATGATCTTTTTTATTTTGAAATTCAACTAATTTGTTGGAAATACATGTATTTTGTGTAAAAATTGTATTTTTCGTAAAAAATTAATCTTCTTTCTTGAAAATTCAGTACTTGGTTTAAAAATGTTTAATTAAATGTATTATAGTACCCACATTCATTATATTAAAAAAATGTATTTCCCTAATTTCGTGAAAAATTTCCTTATTCTCCCTGTTTTTAGAAAATATTTGCCTGTGAAGCTTGTTATCGATTCACTTAAAAAAATGTTTGACTTAATCTTGTAAATGAGAATGTTCAACATACATAAGGTTTGTAGTCCAAAATTAGAAACATAGGTCCCGCAATTAATTAATAGAATGATATAATATAATATATTATATATATATATATATATATATGATATATTTATATATATGATATATATATATATAATTATCAAAAAAATGAGCAGCTTTTAATTATGTGAACCTAAAATAAATATTTATTTCACTTTTAATGAAAAATATCTGATGAAGTGTTAAATAGGAATCGTGTTAAAATGAACTTGTCGGAGTCAAACGAGGTCCCTAATGTCTCAAATCCCATAAACCTTTAATGTCTGTTTTCTGTCGTTTCACGAGAGAAGTATCTACGGCGGATCAATGCCCGGGTACTAAAAGGTTGGCTAAAAGTAAGCAGAGCTCTAAAATAGTTTTATGAAGAGTCATTTATTCAGAGACGTTCCTGGATCCGACATCGGAAATACGAAAGAAACCAGAAAAAAATTAGATGATCTAATTAAAAAAAATAATACACATGAGAACATGAGGATGACAAGTGGGCTATTTTGGGGTGGATTGTTGACAAAACTAGGGTAATAACAGGGGAATATGATATTTTAAATACTAAATACCATATTGCATTCAATATAAGAAAATTGAAATAAATAATACACATCAGGACATGAGGATGACAAGTCTATAAGGACCATTTTTATCAATATTCTGTGTTTAACAATTCAAAGTAAAACACATGAGGGAATGAGGATGGCAAGTGGATGACGGTCATTTTCTTTGAAATTCTATGTTGAAAAATTTCAAGTAAGGGGTCGTCCATTAACTACGTTAAAAATTTTGAGCTTTTTTGGGGGTGGTTTCCAATAAAAATAGTGTAATAATAGGGGAATTTAATATTTTTAATAATAAATCACATATTGCATTCAATATAAACTAATTAAAATAAATAATACACATAAGGACATGAGGATGACAAGCGGATAAGGGCCATTTTTTCGAAATTCTATGTATAACGATTTCAAGTAAGGGCTCGTCCATAAATTACGTTAGCAATTTTAGGCTTTTTTTGAGGTTATTTTTCATAAAAATAGGGAAATAATAAAGGAATAAAAACATTCAAATACTAAATACCATATTGCATTCAATAGAAAATAATTAAAATAAATCATAAACTGGACGACATGAGGATGACAAGTGTATAAGGACTATTTTTTCGAAATTCTTTGTTTAGCGATTTCAAGTAAGGGGTCGTCCATAAACTACGTTAGAAATTTGGGGCTATTTTTGGGGCAATTTAAAAAAAAAAGGGGAATAATAGAGGAATGAAATCTTTTGAATACTAAATACCAAATCGCATTCAATATAAACTAATTTTGAAAAATAATACACATGAGGACATAAGGATGACATTTTTGTGCTATTTGTGCGCTATTTTTGGGGTGACTTTTTAACAAAATAGGGAAATGATAGAAGAATAAAATATTTTAAATACTAAATAACATATTGCATTCAATATGAACCAATTAAAAAAAATACACATGAGGACATGAGGATGAAATTTTCGTGCTATTTTTGCGCTATTTTTTGGTTGATTTTTCGACAAAATAGGGAAATAATAGGTGCATAAAATCTTTTAAATACTAAATACCATATAGCATTCAATATAAACTAATTTAAAAAATAATACACATGAGGACATAAGGATGACATGTGGATGAAGACCATTTTTTCGAAATTCTGTGTTTAATTATTTCAAGTGAGGGGTGGTCCATAAACTACGTTAGCAATTTTGCGATACTTTTGGGTTGATTTTCTAACAAAATAGGGGAATAATAGGGAAATAAAATATTTTAAATACTAAATACCATTTGCATTCAATATAAACTAATTGAAATAAATAATAAATGTCTGAACATGAGGATGACAAGTGGATAAGGTCCATTTTTCGAAATGTTATGTTTAAGGATTTTAATTAAGGGGGGTCGTTCATAAACTATGTTAGCAATTTTAGGCTTTTTTGGGGGATTTTTGAGAAAAACAGCGAAATAATAGGGGAATAAAAACATTCAAATACTAAATACCGTATTGCATTCAACATAAACTAATTAAAATAATTAATAAACATGAAGACATGAGGATGAACAGTGTATAAGGACTATTTTTTTTTGACATTCTCTGCTTGAAGATTTCAAGTAAAGGGTCGTCCATAAACTAAGTTAGAAATTTAGGGCGATTTTTTGAAAAAATAGGGGAATAAAATCTTTTAAATACTAAATACCACATTGCATTCAATATAAACTAATTTTAAAAAATAATACACATGAGGACATGAGGATGACATGTGGATAAGGACCATTTTTTCGAAATTCTGTGTTTGACAATTCCAAGTGAGGGGTGGTCCATAAACTACGTGAGCAATTTTGCGCTACTTGTGGGTTGATTTTTCATCAAAATAGGGGAATAATAGGGGAATAAAATATTTTAAATACTAAATACCATATTGCATTCAATATAAACTAATTGAAATAAATAATACATGTGAGAACATGAGGATGACAAATGGATAAGGACCATTTTTCGAAATTCTATGTTTAACTATTTCAAGTGAGGGGTCGTCCATAAGATACGTTAGCAATTTTAAGCTTTTTTTGGGGGATTTTTTTTTAGAAAAATAGGGAAATAATAGGGACATAAAAATATTCAAATACTGAATACCAAATTGCATTCAATATAAACTAATTTAAAAAAATAATACAAATGGGGGCATGAGGATGACATTTTTGTGCTATTTGTGCGCTATTTTTGGGGTGACTTTTTAACAAAATAGGGGAATAATAGAGAAATTAAATATTTT
Source organism: Andricus curvator (assembly GCA_932195095.1). NCBI lineage: Eukaryota > Metazoa > Arthropoda > Insecta > Hymenoptera > Cynipidae > Andricus > Andricus curvator. The sequence goes on from CAKNYM010049409.1 coordinate 211,774, forward strand.
AAATACTGAATGTCATATTGTAATTAATATAAGCTGATTAAAATAAATAATAAACATGAGGACATGGGGGTGACAAGTGGATAAGGGCCATTTTGTCGAAATTCTATGTTTGACAATTTCAAGTAATGGGACGTCCGTGAACTAAGTTAGCAATTTCCGGCTATTTTGGGGTGATTTTATAGAAAAATAGGGGAATAAAATCTTTTAAATACTAAATACCATATTGCATTCAATATAAACTAATTAAAATAAATAATTCACATGAGGACATGAGGATGACAAGTGGGTAAAAACAATTTTTTCTAAATGGTTTTTGTTTAACGATTTGAAGGGTTCATCCATAAACTAGGTAAGCAATTTGGGGCTATTGTTGTGGCGATTCTTTAATAAAATAGGAGAATAGTAGGTGAATAAAATATTTTCCATACTGAATACCCTATTTCATTCAATATAAGGTGATTAAAAAAAATGCACATGAGGACATGAGGATGACAAGTGTAGAAGGACTATTTTTTCAAAATGCTGTGTTTAACGATTTCAAGTAAGGGGTCGTCCATAAACTACGCTAGAAATTTGGGGCTATTTTTGGGGCGTTTTTTTGAAAAAATAGGGGAATAATAGAGGAATGAAATATTTTGAATACTAAATTCCAAATTGCATCCAATATAAACTAATTAAAAAAAATAATACACATCAGGACATGAGGACGACATTTTTGTGCTATTTTTGGGCTATTTTTGGGTTGATTTCTTGACAAAATAGGGAAATAATGGATGAATGAAATATATTTCAAATACTAAATACAATATTGCCTTAAATATAAACTAATTAAAGAAAAATACACATGAGGACATGAGGATGATATTTTTGCGCAATTTTTGGGTTGATTGTTTAACAAAATAGGGGAATAAAATATTTTAAATACTAAATGTCATATTGCAATTAATATAAGCTGATTAAAATGAATAATAAGCATGAGGACATGAGGATGACAAGCGGATAAGGGCCATTTTGTCGAAATTATATGTTTAAGAATTTCAAGTAATGGGTCGTCCATAAACTACGTTAGCAATTTCCGACTATTTTGGGGTGATTTTTTAGAAAAATAGGGGAATAATTGGCGAATAAAATCTTTTAAATACTAAATACCACATTGCATTCAATATAAACTAATTAAAATAAATAATTCACATGATGACATGAGGATGACAAGTGAGTAACGACCATTTTTTCGAAATTCTGTGTTTAACGATTTCAAGGGTTCATCCAAAACAACAAATACTAAATACCATATTGCATTCAATATAAGGTGATTGAAAAAAAAATAATAACCATGAGGACATGAGGATGACAAGTGGGGAAGTCAATTTTTTCGAAATTCTATGTTTAAAGATGATTGAAAACCTTCAATACTAAATACCATATTGCATTGAATATGAAACACTTTGAATTTCTAAGATTTCAAAATTTTCTACTCTAAAGATGAATTTTTAACCCAAAAATGTTAATTTTTTGCTGAAATGACGAATTCTCAACAAAATAGTTGGAATTTTAACCAAATAGTTAAATATTCAAGCCAAAAAGACACATTTTTCGTAGAAACTTAAATTAAAAAAAAAAGTTTATTTTCAAATAAGAAAGATGAGTTTTTTACCACATAAGATTAATTTTTCATCCAAAGAGAAAATATTCAAAAAAATAGTTCAATTTTCGTCCAAAAAAGGTGACTTTATCAAAGAAGTTGAATTTTCAATCTAAAAAGATGCATTTTTAAACCCAAAAGTCCAATTTTCAACCCAAAAAATTCATTTTTAACCAAGAATGATGACTTTTCTACCATAAAAGCTGAATTTTCTACTAAATGACGAATTTTTAACCAGTTGAATGAAACGAAAAAAAAAATTAGTTTTTACCATAATAGTTTAATTCTGAAACAAGAATATGAATTTTTAACAAAAAAGTTAAATTTTTAACCAGAAAGAAGAATTTTTCCACCAGGAAGATTAATTTTCCACCAAAAAAAAACGAATTTTCAACAAAATACGTGAATATTATTAACTAAAAAATATAAATTATCCATAAAAAATTTAAGAGTTAATTTTTAGTTGAAAAATAATTCTTGATCAAGAAAAAACTGATTTTCAACAATCGAGTTGAATTTTCATCCAAAAAGATAAATTTTTAACAACAATTATTAATCTTCAACTCGACTAGTTAAATTTTCAGTTGAAAACTAAAATTTTCAACCAAAAAACGATTTTTGAACAAAATAGGTAAATTGTCGAAAAAGAGATACATTTTTAACTAAAATTATAAATCTTCAACCAAAAAAATGACTTTTTGAAAAAAAAACTGTTGAATTTTCTAGAAAGTTGGTTAATTGTTAACCAGAGGAGATGAATTTTATAGAAAATATATGATTGTTGATAATTTATCAAAAAAATATTTTCATTTTAAATCAAAAGCATTTGAATTCAACCAAAAAAGACGAATTTTCAACTTAACAGTTGAATCTTGAACCGAAAAAAAACGAATTTTTAACAAAAAATTGACTTTTTAAGCAAAAAGCATATTTTCTGGTAAATTGTCTAATTTCAACAAGGCTGATTAATTATCAACTAGATTGTTCAATTTTCAACCAAGAACATGAATTTTAATTCAAAAAGATTAGTTTTGCACACAAAAAAACACGAATTAAAAAACAAAAAAATTAAATTTTCTATAAAAAAGACGAATTTTGAATGAAATACAGGATTTTTCCACAACAAAAGTTAATTGTCAACCAAATAATAGGATTTCCTACGCAAGTAGTTAAATTTACAACCAAAAATTATTTTTTTGTCAAATTGTTAAATTATTTACCAAATAATTGAATCTTCAATTCAAAACGTAAATTTTCAACCGAGTAGATTAATTTTCTAACAAAAAAGACGAATTTTTCAAAAAATATTTAACCTCCCTTAATATTTACCCTCATTTCTATGCATTTCCCCTACGTACCCTTCAAAAATTTGTCCTTACTTCTTTTACTCCCCCTCTAATTTCCTCTCCTTTCTCCACCACCATTCCCCCTCTCTTTCCCTACTAACCTTCTTCTTATTTCTCCCACTACTCCTCCCCTAATTTTTGTTACTCCCTTCACTTCTCCTACTTCACTTACTTCATCTCCCCTCACTTTCCCTACTTCACCGCCCCTCATTTCCTCTACTTCCCTCCCACAATTTTCCCTTACTTCTCTATCCCTCATTTCCTCTCATTTCCCTCTCCCCATTGCTTCTCACTCCCCCTACTTCCCTATCCCTAATTTTCGCTTAATCACGCCCCCCTCATTTTCCTTACTTCTCCTACTTCTACTACTTCCTCTTCCCTCATTTCGCCTCATTTGCCCACCTTGAAAAAAAAAACACCAACGGACAAAACCCTCCTTAATTTCTCTTCATTTCCTCCACTTCCCCACCCTTTATTTCCTCTACTTAGGCTCTCATTATTTCCTTTTTTTCCCCCTACTCACCCTCATCCCCACATATTCCATCTACTATTCACACACATTCCATCTACATATTCCCATCCTTTAGTCCCCTTCATTTCTCATACTTCATTTACTTTTCCTCCCCTTATTTTACCTCACTTCTCCTACTTATTCACCCCTCACTTCCCCTACTTCACTTACTTCATCTCCCCTAACTTTCCCTACTTCCCCACCCCTCATTTGTCCTACTTCCCTCCCACAATTTTCCCTCATTTCCTCTACTTTCCATCTTCTCATTGCTTCTTACATCTCGTACTTCCCTACCCTAATTTTCAGTTAATCACGCCTCCCTCATTGGAAAAAAGAATACCGACTGACGAAACCCTCCCTAATTTCTCTTCACCTCCTCTACTTCCCCATTTCTCATTTTCCCTACTTGCCTTCCCATAATTTCCTCTTGCTTCCCCTACTCACCCTCATCCCCTTATATTCCATCTGCTCACTCAATCCTTATTTCCCTTACTCCCCTTCATTCATCATATTTAACTTACTTTTCCTCCCCTTATTTCCCCTCACTTCTTCTACTTATTAACCCCTTACTTTCCCTAATTCCCCCAATATTTTCCCTCACTCTCCCTCCGCTAATTTCCCCACAATTCCCCTGTCCTCATATCTCCTACTTCCCATATTTCCCCTCTCCTCATTTCCCTTTCTGCCCCTATTTTCCCTACCTTAGTTTCCTCTCGTTTTTCCCACTTCTCCTCATTCCACCTTATTCCATCTATTCCCCACTCTTCGTTTCCCTTACTCTCCATCATTTCTCCTACTTCACAAACTTCTCCTCCCCCATTTCCCCTCATTTCCCGTCACTCAACATCCTTGGAAAAAACTACGAAGAATGGATCGACATCTGATTAAAACTATAAGGGTTTTTATCGGGGATACGAAAGACTAAAAATTACCATATTTTTACGGTACTTAATAAAATCACTTGATTTACCTTTATAAAAAGTTTTTTATTCATTTTATCGTTCACTTCTGACAGAATCCAAATGAAATGCAATCCTGTTTTAAATTCAAAGTAAACCAATAAGCTCTCCATTTGTGCTTTTAAAAGCTATATTTGATCAAGCGATAATAAAACCTGATAACGAGTTCAATTCGAATAAAATGAACATTATTATTTAAACCTTGATTATTATAGAGAACTTTTCGAATGCGTGTGAAAATAACACGTTTTTTTCATTTCCTGAACAATTGCGAGTTTCCATTTACATTGTATATATACAGCTATACAGTAATATTCCGCATGAAATTACAATCCCAAGAAATACTTATTTAACAAGCAGGATCGTAAAATCGTTTCTTGGGTAGGTAAAATACTATTATTTTCTTAAAATATTCTGCTCGAGTTTCGAGACAAGCCAGTTTCTAATGGTCTTTGTTCTGGTAATATCCGTGTTCAGCGGACTCTGTCTAATCGAATCCGGAAGTGAATATGCCAATTCTATGTCAAGGTGTGCAGAAGTACTAGCATTGCGGTAAACGTTTCGGTATCGATCACACTTCCAGGGAGATATCCTTTAGTGCCAATGAATTTATTCTCTGACCCCACAGTCGAATCCTCCAACCGTCCAACCGTCCAACCGTCCCGAATTTGCTTAGAATTTCCTAATCAATTTTCCTTCTCATTCTTCATTCCTACTACGCTAAAGATCTATTCAATTCTAACTTTTTCATTTAACATTTCACTTCTTTTTATATTTAAATTAAGACCCCCCCCCCACACACACACACACACAAAGCCATGTGACGCTGAAGCTGACCCCCCTCCTATTTATTAATACAAAATATAAATTTTTAAAATTAAATTTATTCAGAAAAGAGATCTTCTCCTTTGGCTCCGCTGGGATTCGAACGCCAGGTCAACTGATTGCCGGTCAGGTGCTCTAACCACTAAGCCATTAGAGAGATCGGAAGAAGAATCCTTTTTCTGAAACACGCTTTATTTTGCGAGATGCTATGTTTTAATACAAGTCAATTTTTACTATGAATCTGTATTATCATCGGAGATGGTAACGATCAATCATAAGAGAAATTTTTCCACACACTGTGAAAATGGAAATCTATAATATCGATCAAAGTTATCTCCTCTAATACAGAAAATCCTTAACGTCTTCTCAGACTAGATGGAGCTGTAAATTGAAAAATTTTCAAATTAAATTTATTCAGAAAAGAGATCTTCTCCTTTGGCTCCGCTGGGATTCGAACGCCAGGTCAACTGATTGCCGGTCAGGTGCTCTAACCACTAAGCTATTAGAGAGATCGGAAGAAGAATCCTTTTCCTGTAACACGCTTTATTTTGCAAGATGTTCTGTTTTAATAAAAGTCTAGGAATCTATACTATCATCGGAGATGGTAACGATCAATCAGAAGAGAAATCTTTTCACACACTGTGATAATGGAAATCTATAATATCGATCAAAGTTATCTCCTCTAATACAGAAAATCTTTAACGTATCCTCAAACTAGATGGAGCTATAAATTGAAAAAATTTCAAATATAATTCATTCAGAAAAAAGATCTTCTTTCGCTCAGCTGGAATTCGAACGCCAGGTCAACTGATTGCCGGTCAGGTGCTCTAACCACTAAGCTACTAGAGAGATTGGAAGAAGAATCCTTTTTCTGAAACACGCTTTCTTTTTCAAGATGTTATGTTTTAATACAAGTCAATTTTCACTAGGAATCTGTATTATCATCGGAGATGGTAACGATCAATCAGAAGAGAAATCTTTTCCCACACTGTGATAATGGAAATCTATAATATCGATCAAAGTTATCTGCTCTATATAGAAAATCTTTAACGTCTTCTCAGACTAAATGGAGCTATAAATTGAAAATTTTTCAAATTAAATTTTTTCAGAAAAAAGATCTTCTCCTTTCGCTCCGCTGGGATTCGAACGCCAGGTCAACTGATGACCGGTCAAGTGCTCTAACCACTAAGCTTCTAGAGAGATTGGAAGAAGAATCCTTTTTCTGAAACACGCTTTCTTTTTCAAGATGTTATGTTTTAATACAAGTCAATTTTCACTAGGAATCTGTATTATCATCGGAGATGGTAACGATCAATCAGAAGAGAAATCTTTTCACACACTGTGATAATGGAAATTTATAATATCGATCAAAGTTATCTCCTCTATATAGAAAATCTTTAACGTCTTCTCAGACTAAGTGGAGCTATAAATTAAAAATTTTTCAAATTAAATTTTTTCAGAAAAAAGATCTTCTCCTTTCGCTCCGCTGGGATTTGAACGCCAGGTCAACTGATGACCGGTCAAGTGCTCTAACCACTGAGCTACTAGAGAGATTGGAAGAAGAATCCTTTTTCTGAAACACGCTTTATTTTGTAAGATGTTATGTTTTAATACAAGTCTAGGAATATATATTATCATCGGAGATAGTAACGATCAATCAAAAGAGAAATCTTTTCACACACCGTGAAAATGGAAATCTATGAAATCGATCAAAGTTATCTCCTCTTATATAGAAAATCTTTAACGTCTTTTCAGACTAAATGCAGCAATGAATTAAACAAATTTTTAATTAAATTTTTTCAGAAAAAAAGATCTTTTCCTTTCGCTCCACTGGGATTCGAACGCAAGGTCAACTGATTGCCGGTCAGGTGCTCTAACCACTGAGCTACTAGAGAGATCGGCAGAAGAATCCTTTTTCTGAAACACGCTTTCTTTTTCAAGATGTTATATTTTAATACAAGTCAATTTTCACTAGGAATCTGTATTATCATCGAAGATGGTAACGATCAAATCAGAAGAGAAATCTTTTCACACAGTGTGAAACTGGAAATCTTTAATATCGATCAAAGTTATCTCTTCTAATACAGAAAATATTTAACGCATCCTCAAACTAGATGGAGCTATAAATTGAAAAATTTTCAAATTTAATTCATTCAGAAAAAAGATCTTCTTTGGCTCCGCTGGAATTCAAACACAAGGTCAACTGATTGCCGGTCAGGTGCTCTAACCACTGAGCTACTAGAGAGATCGGAAGAAGAATCGTTTTTCTGAAACACGCTTTATTTCGCAAGATGTTATGTTTCAATACAAGTCAATTTTTATAAATCTAATTTGAAAGTTTTTTAATTTATAGCTCCATCTAGTCTGAGAAAACGTTAAAGATTTTCTGTATTAGAGGAGATAACTTTGATCGATATTATAGATTTCCATTTGCACAGTGCATGAAAAGATTTCTCTTCTGATTGATCGTTACCATCTCCGATGATAATACAGATTCCTTGTGCAAAATATAAATATAATTTTATATAAACCCCATTTGATCTGGGGCTAAACTTTTTTCCCTTTTTTTTTAAATTCTGATTTTTTTCCCTGTTTTCAAAAAACTTGCCCCTGTTCTCAATTTTTCCCTTAAATTTGAACTGTATTGATAGAAACCAATAAGAAAATCCAACTATTCTGGGCTAAAAGTTTTTTTTGGGAGGTTTAAAGTCTACCATTATATTTTTGGTTCAGAATTCATATAGTTTAGTCAGAAATTATCCTATTTGAATTAATTTTTTTCTGAAAAAAAGATCTTCTCCTTTCGATAAGAAAAAGTCTGAAAAGACGTTAAAAATTTCTGCTCATCTCTGATGATATAGATTGCTTGAAAAATTTGATTTGTACCATCTAGCAAAAGAATGCGTGTATTTTCTGAAAAAAGTTTCTTCTCTCGATCTCTCTAGTAGCTTATTAAAAAAGCACTTGACCGACAATAGGAAGTTATGTGGTTCTATTCCCAGCAGAGCGAAAGAAGATTTTTTATCAGAAAAAAATTAATGGAAATAATTTTTAATTCATAGATCCATCTAGTCCGAAAAGACGTTACAAAATTTCTGCTATTCTCTGATGATAATATAGATTCCTTGAAAAATTCTCCTATTTGGTTGAAAATTTAATTATTTTGTTGAAAATGCAACTATTTTGTTGAAAATGCAACTATTTTGGTAAAAATACAACTATTTTGGTAAAAAGTCATATTTGTTCGTCAAAAACTCAACTTATGAGTTGAAAGTTAAACTACTTTGTTAAAAATTCATTTTTTTCACTGAAGATTCATCATTTTAGTTGAAAATTCATCTCTTTTGTTGAAAATGTCACTATTTTGTCGAAAATTTCAGTATTTTGTTGAAAATTCGTTTTCATAGGTTGAAAATTAATTTTTTTAAACTTAAAATTCAACTATTCTCTTTGTGGTTGAAAATTAATCCGTTTTGGTAGAATATTCAACTATTTGGTTAAAAATCCATGTATTTTGTCGAAAATTCGCCTTGTTTGGTAGAAAATTAATCTTCTTAGTTGAAAACTCATCTTTTCGGTTGAGAATTTAACTATTTTGTTAAATTTTTTTTGGGTTGAAAATCGATATTTTTTAGTGAAAAATTATCTTTTCAACTGAGAAATGATCTATTTATTTGAAAATTCAATTATTTCATTGAAAATTGCTTCTTGAATGAAAATTCATCCTTCTTGGTTACAAATACAACTGCTTAGTTAAAAATTAATTTTTTGGTTAAAAATTCAACTAGATGGGATGAAGATTCATTATTTTAGTTAATAATATAACTTTTCTTGTTTTACATTTGTTTCCTTTTTGCTCGAAACTTAATTTTTTGAACTAAAAATTTAACTTTTTCATTCTTGGTACAAAATTTACCTTTTTTCATTCAAAATTCAACTATTTGATTGAAAATTGATCTTTTTTTGTAGAAAATTAATTTCTTTGGTTGAAAATTTCACTATTTTGTTGAAAATTCGTTCCCATATGTTGAAAATTAATTTTTTTAAACTTAAAATTAATCTTCTCAGTTGAAAATTCATCTATTCGGTGGAGAATTTAGATATTTTATTGAATTTTGTCTGGTTGAAAATCAACATTTTTAAATTAAAAATTATCTTTTTAACTGAAAAATGATTTATTTAGTTAAAAATTCAATTATTTTAGTTGAAAATTTAAGTCTTCTTGTTGAAAATTGGTTTCATTTTTGCTCGAAAATTAATTTTTTGAATTGAAAATTTAACCTTACCATCTTTGGTGCAAAATTTATCTTTTTTTGTTCAAAATTCAACTATTTGGCTGAAAATTCATCCCTTTTTCTTGAGAATTAATGTTCTTCACTGAAAATGCAACTATTCCATTTTTCATAAAAAATTTATGTTTTTTGGTTGAAAATTCATGTATTTTGTTGAAAATTCGTCTTTTTTGTAGAAAATTATTTCTTGATCGAAAATCTATTTTTTTTTAAAATAAAATATTTGGTTTCTTATTTTAACTGCTTTTTGAAAAATTAATTTTTTCTGATTGAAAATTAATCATTTCAGTTCAGAATTTAACTATTTGATCATAAATGAACTTTTTGATTAAAAATTCATATTTTCGGGTTGAAAATTCAGCTTTTTGCAGAAAGTTCATCTTTTTGTTTTAAAAATTCAACAGTTTGGTATAAAATGCATATTTTTGGTGAAAAATTAAACTAATTTGGTGCAAAATTACACTGTATGATCAAGAAGTAAACTACTTATTTGAAAATTTGACTATTCTGTTGAAAATTATTTTTTTTTGGTTAAAAATTAATTTTTTTATCTTTCAATGTAACTTTTTTATTTTTTTAAAATTTCTCTTTTCTAATTTGAAAATTCAACTATTTGGTAAAAAATGCAGGTATTTTGTTCGTAATTCATCTATTGGGGTAGAAATTTATTCGTGTTTCTTGAAAATTGATCCTTTTTGTTGATAATTGAACTACTTTGTTAAAAAAAATTCTTTTTTGGTTGAATTCGACTGGTGTAAAATTCATTTTTTCTAAATTATTTCATCAAACTGAAAATTTAACGATTTAAAAATTACCGTTCTTGTTGAAATTTTTTCTTTTCTGGTTCAAAAGTCAACTATTTTTTAAATATTCGACATTTTAGCTTGAAAACTTCACTATTTGGTTAAAAATTTGTATACTTTGTTCAGAATTCAACGATTTTTTTTTAAATTGGTCTTTTTCGTTAAATTCAACTGGTTGATCATTCGTTTTTTTTTTGTAGAAAATTATTTTTTTCAGCTGCAAAATTAACTGTTCCATTTTTGGTTGAAAACTTATATTTTTTAGTTCAAAATTTCACTATTCGGTTTAATTAATCTTCTTGGTTGAAAATGCCAACAATTTTTTCATATATTCAGTTAGAGTGAGGTTATAATAAACGAACGTTCACAGAGAATTTGTTTAAATAATTTATTCATGTTTATAACTATCTTTTCTTAAAATAATGCTATAAAGTGGCGTTTATTGCTGAAATTTCCAAACTTTTTCAACTTTTTAGTTAGAGTGGCATTAAAATGATTTCAAGTTGAAAATTTTTTGTTTAAACAATTTATTGTTGTTTATAACTATCTTCTCTTGAAGTAGTGGTAAAAAGTTGCGGTTTTCTGACATATTTAACTTTTTTTCATACTTTTCACTTAGAATGAGGCTAAAATTAATACAAGTTTACAAATTATTTGTTTATACAATTTATTATTGTTTATAACTATCTTCTCTTAGAGTAATGCTAGAAAGTTGCTGTTTTGTCTGAAATTTTCAACCTTTTTTTATCTTTACACCTAGAGTGAGGTACTAATTAATTTAATTTAAAGGATTATTTGTTCAAATAATGTATTGTTTATAACTATCTTCTATTGAAATAATGCTACGAAATTGCTGTTTTTCCTGAATTTTCCAACCAATATTTCCTGTATGGTTCGAAATAGCATAAAGGACATCTGCAAATACTGACTGTTTATTATATAGAATACCCGAGCGTCCAGGAAGCGAATCTGAATACAGATTATCTTTCAGAGAAAGACGATTTATGCAATAAATTTGATGGGTCCAACTATAGTATATCTCACGTAAAGATAAACTTGAAATGACATATATATCTACTAAAACAGAAGGTCGTGTGTGCTGGATTGTAAATTTTGTGTCCTTGTCATAAAAGGATTTAACGTTAGATTTCAATTTGTATTTAAGTCCGCAAAGCCTATTAACTTTTTTCTTTCTGGTAACGGTTATTATTAAAAAATATTACATTATAAAAATGTTATAAAGGAATCTATTATCATTAGAGAATTACTTAAAATATTTAACGTCTTTTCAGACTAGATGGAGCTATGAAAGAAAAATTATTTTAAATATTTTTTTCTGAAAAAGGATCTCCTTTCGGTCCGCTGGGAATCGAACCACAGAACTACTGATTTCCGGTCAGGTGCTTTGCCATTAAGCTACTAGAGAGATCGAGACAAGAAACTTTTTTCAGAAATAAACGGATTATTTTGCTAGATGGTACAAATCAAATTTTTCAAGGAATCTGTATTATCATTAGAGAATTACAGAAAATATTTAACGTCTTTTCAGACTAGATAGAGCTACGAAAGGCTATATATTTTCTGTAATTCTCCAATGATAATACAGATTCCTTGAAAATTTTGATTTGTACCATCTAGAAAAATAATTTGTTTTTTTCTGAAAACAGATTTTCTCCTTTCGCTCTTCTGGGAAACGAACCTCAGAACTTCCGATTGCCGTTCGGGTGCTTTCCCATTAAGCTACTAGAGAGATCGAGAGAAGACACTTTTTTCAGAAAATAAACGCATTATTTTGCTAGATGGTACAAGATACGTTGTTCAAGGAATCTATATCATCAGAAAAAAAAATTAATTAAAATAATTTTTAATTCATATCTTCATCTAGTCTGAAAAGACGTTATAAATTTCTGTTATTCTCTGATGATAATACAGATTCCCTTATACATTTTTTATAACAGCAGAACGTTGTTTGCACTATGCGTGCACGAATGACCCTTTCTTCAGAAAAAATACTCAATTCATTTTCTAACATTTTTTTAGATTCCACAGAAAATCTTCTATATGCCCTAGTGAAAAAAAATTTTACAAGAAAGTACAACATTTCTACAACTGTAATTTTTTGTTGGGACATGACTTTATTGTAAAAAAAATGTACAAAATTTAACAAAAAAATACAGTTATACAGGAATAGCTATATGAATATTTTTTTACTTTGTTGTAAAAATCTACAAGGTATTACAGAAAACTACAAGATTTATATATTTTTTTTAACATTACAAAAAAAATACAAGATTGCACAACAGTTGAAATATTGAAAAACTGTACTGAAAATATGTTGAAAATATTGATACAATCTAAAATATTCTATTTTTAACCAATTCAAATTAAAAAATTTTAATCAAGGAAAACACATTTGTTTAATTTAGCAATATTTCACTTTTCATTTAAAATGAGCGATTATAAACCAAATATTGAAAACTAAACAATTTTAAACTGCATTATTTGAATCGTTAATATTTCAGAGTGTTAAATATAAACTTTGAACGTTACACTTTCAATTGTTTTATTTAACAAATTTTTAATATGTAAATCAAATTATAAAATTTTGGTGCATAAATAACAATTGAAAAATTATCAATTTGAAAAAAAATTTAAATTAGTTGAAGAGATATTTACAAGTTTTGAGAAGATCCAAACTTAATTTATAACTGAAAAAGATTTCAAACAATGAAAAACTGAATTTTGAAGATTTCGAAATAAAATTTTGAAAATAAAAAAATTTTCTTACTTTTGCTGGTAAAATTTAAAATGATTTTTTTTGTTTTGAAATTTTAACAAATTTTGATTAATAAATGAAAATTGAACAATTATTAATTTGAAAGAAAAAAAAAAAAAAATTTTGAAAAAATGTCCAAAAAAGAATCTGGAAGATTTTAAGGTAATTTTTTTAATTTTGCGGGATTTTCAAGAAATTGTAGGAAAAAGTCGAATTTGAAGATAATAAAATTATCATTAGATTCCTCGAAAATTTTAAAAAGACTTTCTTTTAAATTTTTTGAATACATTATTTCATTCATAGCATTGAATTTTGCTGTTTAACGGCTTTTAAATGAAAATTTTTAAATAAAAATGTGTTAAAAGCTTTTGTTTTATACGCGTAAATTATTGAACTTTTGAATTAACATTTAAAAAATTTAATTTTCGACCAAAAAATATGAATTTTAACTAGAAAGGATCAATTTTCAATAAAGAATTTCAACTTTCAATGCAAAATGGAAAAGTTACATTTTTAATTAAAAAACCTAATTCCTAACAACAACAAAAATACTTTTCAACAAAATATAAACACTTTCAACAAAAAAGAGCGATTTTCAATTAAAATTATGAATCTAAAATAAATGAAATTCAAACTAGTTTAACCGGAAAGAAGATTTTTTAATCTAGAAGATAAATTTTCGAAATATTGAATAGTTCAAATTTCAACTAATGATAATACAGATTCCTTGCAAAATTTGATTTATACCATCTAGCAAAATAATGCGTTTATTTCTGAAAAAAGTTTCTTCTCTCGATCTCTCTAGTAGCTTAATGGAAAAGCACCTGACCGGAAATCAGTAGTTCTGTGGTTCGATTCCCAGCGGAGCGAAAAGAGAAGATCTTTTTTTCAGAAAAAAGATTATTAAAAATAATTTTTCTTTCATAGCTCAATCTAGTCTGAAAAGACGTTAAATATTTTCTGTTATTCGCTAATGATAATACAGATTCCTTGAAAAATTTGACTAGTACCATCTAGCAAAATAATGCATTTATTTCTGAAAAAAGTTTCTTCTCTCGATCTCTCTAGTAGCTTATTGGGAAAGCACCTGACCGGAAATCAGAAGTTCTGTGGTTCGATTCCCAGTGGAGCGAAAGGAGAAGATCTTTTTCAGAAAAAAATTTTTTTTTAATGTTATGTGTCCTAAGAATTAATTAATTAATTCGAAGAATATCAACCCTTTTTTCAAAAAATTATCCTTTCAAACCATACCACTTTAAAATTGAGCAATTTTTAAAATGAATTATAGAATCGAAAAAAACAGATTCTATATTAATTGCTGCGAGTTTCGAAGTAGAAATATAAACGGGCTTTATTAAAGAACGTTTTTATTTCTTGTTTTATTAAAAGCATCATTATAAACTAATATCATGATAAGCAAAAATGATTTGTTTAAATAAAAAATTTGTTATTTTTGATTAATTTTATCGTCAATCTAACTAAAAAAGTTGAAAAAAGATTGAAAATTTCTGCAAAAAACGCAACTTTTTATCAGTAGTCAAACAGAATATTGTTATAAATATTATTAGATTATTTAAACAATTATGTTTGTTAACTTTGATTCATTATTACCTAACTCTGAGTGAAAAGATCAAGAAAAGTTGGAGATTTCAGATAAAAGCGTAACTTTGTAGCATTACTCTAATAAAAAATAGTTATAAACAATAATAAATTGAATAATAACTAAAAAAAGTTTCAAATAAAAAAATGTAAAAGTTAAATTTTCAGTTCAAAAACTAATTTCAGAAAAAAACGAATTCTCAACCAGTGTAATTCAACGATAAACGACGAATTTTTAACAAAATAGTTGAATCCTCAACCAAACAGATGAATTTTTAAAAAATATCTCAATTTCATACCAAATAGTTTAGTTTTCAACTGATAAAGAAATTTTTGTAACAAAAAAATGGAAAAAAACACATTTGCAGATAAAAAAAATTAATTTTTAGCCTAAAAGAACGAATTTCCAACAGAGTAGTTGAATTTTCAAACAAAAAGTTTAATTTTGTACCAAAATAGTTTAATTTTCAACCAATAAAATGCATTTTCTACCAACTTGTTGAATTTTCAAGCTAAGAAGAAAATAATTTTTCTACAAAACATCTGAATTTCAACAAAAAAAATTTCAATTGTAAATCAGAAAAAGTTGAATTTAACAAACAAAAAAAAAAAGAATTTTCAACTAAGAACTAATTTTCTACCAAGCACGATGAATTTTCCACAAAACACTTACGTTTTTAACGAAGTAGTTAAAACTAAAAAAGATCAATTTTGAACCAAAAATGTAATAGTCAAATATTCAGGTTGAAAAAATAATATTCCACTAAAAATGAAACGAATTTTTAAAGAAATAGTTGAATTGGGAACTAAAATTATGAATCTCCTACGATACATTTTTTACCCAAAATTGACAAATTTTCATTAAAATACATGAATTTTTGATCAAATAGTTGGATTTTCAACTAAACTGATTAATCTTCCACCAAATAACTGAATTTTTTACAAAGTAGTTAAACTCTAAGTAAAGTATTTATTTTTAAAAATAAATTAATTCTGAACGATAAATTTAATAGTTAATAGTTCAACAAAAAAAGATATTAATTTTTAATAAAAAAAGCAAAGAATAAAATTTTTCAATCAAGCAGTTGCATTTTTAACCAAAAGTTATGAGTTTTCAACCAAGAAGTAATTTTCTACAAAAAAAATACGATTTTTCGATAAAATACTTAAACTTTTAACCAGTAAAGATAAATTTTGAAACAAAAATGGAATAGTTACATTTTCAGTAAAGAAAATTAATTAATTAATTTTCACCAAAAAATATAATTTCTCAAGCAAACTGTAATAGATGATATTTCCACCAATAAAGATTTCTATTTTCAATCAACAGCAATTAATTTTAACCAACAGAGATAAAATTTCAAGAAAAAACATGAATTTTCAACCACATAGTTAAATTTGCAACTAAAATGTTGAATTTTCTACTAGAATGGATCAATTTTCAACCACCAAGAGAATAGTTAAATTTTCAGTTAAAAAAAAATGTTAAAACTTAAAATGATAATGTTAACAGAATCTAATTTTTAACCAAAGAGATTAATTTTTCAATTAAAATGATGATTTTTTAACCAAAAATGATGAATCTACAACCAAAAACTATTTTTAACAAAATAGTTGTATTTTCAACAAAATAATTAAACTTTCAACCAGCACTTATTTCGAGAAATTATCTTTGCAAACCATACTACCAATTTTGTATTTGGTCAGATATTTCAGAGTTTACTTAAAGATATTTTCTCTACGCACATAAAATTGAACAATTTTCAAAACGATTTAAAAAATCGACGAAAATAGATTTAATTTTAATTGCTTCATTTTTCAAAATAAAATTGGTTTTGTTGAAATGGTTCATTTAACAAAATTTATATTGGTTTTGTGTTTTAACTGCAATTTTTTTCTAATAAACATTTGGATTCTATTTAAAGAAAAAAAGAAATTATATTGTTATTATTTTTCTAAACGATTTTTTTATAAACTTTGTTTATAATGAAACCCAATTGAAGAATATTCTAAAGAATCTTTCAGGGAATAAAATCAACTCATGATCATTAGGATTGGATAAATATTACAGTTTTTGTCTAAAATTGGACCTCAATCACAAAAATGAATATAACGATTGTTAGATAAACAATTTCAACCCAAACAATTTTTTTTAGAAACGCTTAGATTTCTCCTTTAAAATTTGCAGCAAATTAACAATTAGGTCCATTTTCGTACTTTTTATTAATTATTATAAAGTTTGGATAAATTTTGAGATTGACTCCTTAAATTTATAATCAAGTAAGCCACGTTTTTTTAACGATTAAACGTGGAATATATGGAAAAATGTGGTTATCCTATACCTATTATCAAGTTTATTGAAAAAATAAACTTTACTCGTTTTGATATTTCGTTTCGTAAATCCTGTCATAATTTTGTTCTACAGAGACGAAATTTTTTTTTTATTTCAGGACAAATCAATTTGATTTCGTTTTATTGTGAACTGATCTTTATTGTATCTCATCAAGATAAGTTTTGATAGATATTTTCATTGATAATAAAATACGTCTTCTAGATCCAGTAGTAATATACCTTTCAGGTCAGACGAACTCGCATCTGGTCTAGGACAAATATAATACAATTTTTGGTAACAACAATTCAAATTTATTTTTCAGAAAATAGATTTTCAAATATTCAAATGGAATATTATGTCTCATCAAGATAAGTTTTCATAGATATTTTTATTGATAATAAAATACGTCTTCTAGGTCCAGTAGTAATAGGACTCTTAGGTCAGACGAACTCACAT
>CAKNYM010049410.1:0-35552 GCA_932195095.1 Andricus curvator
GATGCAGGGTATTTAGGCCTGAATAAGGCCCAAAATTTCGACTCGGGTGGCTACATCTGATAAATGGGAAAATTTTAATGAGCCCTAGAACTTTTAAAAATATCCCACAACATTCAATAAAAACTTGGAAAGCGAAGAACATATATATTTTTCGCAAAGACTAAAAACATGTTTATTATGATTAGTATTTTCCTTTATGTTACGGTTTCATTTTCTGGGTGGCCGCTTAACTTTGGGCCGTAATGCAAAATTAAGTACACGACTGCTTTTACGGCGCACAGCTTGGATAGAGGCATCAAACCGATACTCCTGGTTTCCGGAAACAAATTGCAGTCACATCGCCACCGCTGCCATGCTGGGGCGTTGATTGGTTTACGTCACCGTTTCGTTCCATCGTCACAACCGCTGCAGCAAGTTAGTATCAAAATTAATTGACGCCAATTATCGTTTAGGTTGCCTTCGACGTGCCTATTTAAGAGACTATACGTTCTTTATCGGAAAAACTCCAAGCACACGAAATGAGTTTTTGCACTTTTCTTTAAACTTAAGTTCAGTATAGACATTTTTATACGAAAGACTAAACAGATGTATAAAACTATCTAGATGGTAAATTAATTAGTCACTAGTAATTGATAACTGTTTTAATCTATTTCAAGAGTGGTTTATAAATATAGCAAGACTAAAAGCTTGATTACGGAGGCTGTGTTTTCTATAGCTCCAGTCTTTGCCTGTGCAACTACGTATTTATGACTAAAACTTTTTACACTAGTGTGATTAACCCTTTTTATGATAGTAAATATGCTTAAGCGTAACCATGTTCTACGCTCGGATGTTTTCTCAACCATAATTTCTGGCTGCATTGCATTTTGTGGATGATGGCTAAAGCTCAAACCACATGGCGCCATCCTCGGACCCCGGTGATTCCTTAAACAAGACGGGAGAAAAAATTATGCTTGCAGAGAAACCAGAATATATAGAGCTTTCTCCGATATACCTGCAAGAAAATGTCTGCGGTACTTGAAGATAAGATTTATTATGCAGTATTTTCCTTACTTTGTTTTATTACGCTGTTTGAAAAATCTGCATGAGGTTTAATATAGATGTGTGTGAAGCTAATATGCACTACCGCTACTGAAATGTAACATACACTATTGGTGTAGTGAATTTAATATACATGTGTATTAAATTTAACATAACGTCGGTATAGCATAGCGCGTGAGAACTCAAACTGCTTTTATTTACTTAAATCTTGTCAAATATTTGCAATGATTGCAATAATCTAGAGTTCGTCGACTGAAATGTTAATTATAATTAAAGTGCAACACGTGGGTGTATTATTTAAAATATGTTTTATGTCGAAATAATGATTAAAGTTGATTTTAGAGCCTTCGTATAGGTAAATGAGATTTATTTTTGTTTTTATTTACCATATAATTAAGAAAACAAGTAACTTTAAAGTTATTTAAAATTATTTTTGAATTAAAAAATAATTTGAATATCGATTATTTTCCTTCTTGCAACTAACCATATTTTTTTATTATTTAAAAGTATATTTCCACTTCGCATAAACTACCATAGGGTAGGACATAGGGTTTTGTGAGAAAAAATAATTTTAATAAAATACTGTAATTAAACAGGTCATTCCTCCAACACACAAGCTTATAATATTACCGGGATATGATATTTTCAACTTTTTGATTTTCACCCATACACGCTCTTAATAGCGATTTCATACACTGTTAGAAATTTCTATAGCGATTTTACTATAAATGTAATGGAAGCAATATGCATATACGTGTAGTAAATTTAATATACCATCATCTGGTAAAATTAATATACATGTATAGTAAAACAGAGCGCGTGAAAGTTGAAAGTTCTTTGATGCACACAAATCTTGTCAAATATTAAAAAATAAAGTAATAACCTACAATTCATCGACTAAATTCATATTTATAATCAAAGTGCAACGTATAGGTGGGATTTTCTTCAAAATTCACTGTAAGTGTCAGAATTTTAACAAAACAACCGCTGCTTTTAGGTTAGGTGTCTTAATTATTCGCTTAATTGAACTTTTCCACTTAAAACCCAGTATAATTTATGTTTAACTAGAAAAAAATATCATGCTTTATTATTTGGAATTAACGATTACTGCCAACATTAATTTTAATTTGTGTAAAGTGAATTTACCTGACTTTTCTAAGAGTTGACCAATATACATGTATATGAAATTTACTATGCAGCCTCTTAATTACTATTTCCTGGACCGAGTTTTTAGATTTACTATACAAATGTATAGTAAATCTATATTAAATTTACAAACATTTTTAACAGTGTACGCTTGAGATATTCAATTTAATATATATTGGTATATTCAATATAGTATTATATTTTTCTATAGGAAGTATGGGTTTATACTTTAAATATTGCCAGCTTATATGACGCTAATATCCCCAATCCCTGAAATGAAGAGATTGGCTGAACTCAGTGACCAATAGGCTCCTTTTTTGTCTGCGATACTTTCAGTGATGGAACGTTGTGGCTAGACTTGGAACGGAACGATATCGGATTTGGGTGGAGGTGAAATGGTTTAAAGCAAGGGGGATGGTAAAAGATCGACGGTGAGAGATTAAGAACGACAAACTGATGCAAAGGCCGGGTCAGCAGTCACAAATTTTTCACGATACACGATCGGACATCAATGTACCGCAATGCAATGGCGAGCATTGGGAACTTACGACCGAAATTTTCTCGATCGATTAATACGTTTTATCCTATGGATCAACCGCTTAAACTGTATCCTGTATCTAATTATACTTGTTGACTTCGTTACTGTTTCAAGTAAAACGTGACTAAGTTAACGTAATTTATCTAAGTAAATTTGGGTCAGTTAACGAAAGAGTTGCACACCATTACAAAAAGTTCAAAATTGTCAATTCCCAAAATTTTCAAAGCTGATCTTAAGTTTGGAACATCATTACGTTTACAATTTAAATTGACAGAATTTATAATACATGATTTTAAGGGGAAGCAAGAAACGGGGCTATTTACACTGAAATTTTGGTACGTTTAGCCGTATTTTTTCGGTACGTGTAGACACTCCCTTAAATTAATCTTGAATGCTCACAGCATATTTGCACAGCATTAAAGCTAGCTCGCGTTTCAAACAACACTAAATAATATTTAAAACTTCATAATATTTATCTATCTATCAGAGTCTTTAAAATATAGTGAATATTTTATGTTTATTTGATTAAACTTACATTTTTTGGCAATCTTCGAAATGAACCGTTTACGCAGTAATAAAAGTAATACTCCTTCGCTGGACTAAATCCCGATTTCTAATTAATTACTATTAATCATTTCTAAACCCTGTTTAGCTTTTATTTTCGTGTGCCATGTTCACTGTGAGGCCTGTACTATTGTCCCAGGATCTTAAAATAATCGAGATTATTGATCAATCGAGCCAAAATTGGAGTTCCAAAGTGGGAGTAGAGCAGGTGAGAGCTTATATAGTATAAGACTGGTAAAAGGTGAGGAGGCTCCGCGAACATTCAGTAGCGACGGCAGGAGGTTCCGCGGGGTTAGGGGTGGGGAGCAGATACGGTTGCAGGTCATGGAGGTGGGGGAAAGTTGTTTAAGGAAGGAGGATCGCCGTGTGGTACTCCAAACACGTACGGCCCCGTGCCCATACTCTACCAGAGGTAGACTGCTGGGCGGCCGCCGCCGATCTAAGCGACTTTCAGCGATCTGTCGATCTCCTGCATTCTTTCTCCTACCGCGCATTCACATCAGCCATGAAAATCTGATAATGCTTATATCGCTTCTTCCAAGCATTTTAGGAATTCAAGTAGAAAATATTGATTTGTTCATCATTTCCTTTTTATTTACAACAGTCCAGTTCAATCATGGAGATTGGAGATAAAATGTTAGTAAAACCTGTATACAATGATGTGACTAGTATACAATTTGTGGTAGTAGTACACGACAGACATTCCGTGACACAGCAACAACAGTATTTGTGTATGCTATTCGGATAAGTTATCTATAAAGATTGAAAACATTAAAAGATGGAATCAATTTCAAATCAGCCAGGTTCTACACTTGAAATCTCAGAATCTCTCGTGGACGAAATATTTTGTTTTCAGGAAATTAGGCGATAAATATTTTTCCGATTAGCGAATAAAATTTCTTCTTAATTATGAAAGCACACATTCAACCAAATTCGAGCAAAAAGTCGCCATGTTTTTAATTTACCGCCGGATTTCGGAATGAAACGATAAACTCTATCAGAATCAGAAAAAACGATAAATATCTTAATTAGGTCAAAAGTTATGGAGGTACAATGAAAAAATGTGTTTTTTTTTTGTTGAAAAACAAAGCACAAAATTCTAATACGCATTCGTAGACATTTTTTTCGATAATCAGGAAAATACGTATCGCCAAATTTTCTCTGAAAACCAATATATTTCGTCTCCGAGAGATTCTGTGACTTCATGTGCAGAACCTGCCTGATTTGAAACGGATTTGGTCAAAGTTTACATTATAGGATTCTTACGTTTTTTTATCCGAAAAGCAGACTATTTGTAAATTGAAAATAATTCAAAATTTAGACAAAATATTCAATATATGTGAATATGATTATATAAAATGGTCAGACATAGACCAAGATGTCGCCAAGAATTTTTCATTGCTTTTAATCTACAACTGACATAACAGTCGACATGAAATCAGCTGACGTTCATTGGACCTCTACCTCAAAATAATTTTAAAAAATTTCTCACAATCTAGAACATAAAAAGAGCGGCCAACATGGCGACTCTTATATTTTATGAGAAAATCTAAATTAAAATAATTGAAATTTTTCCATGTAGTATGGTAAAAGCTTTTTAGCAGCATATTAGTTACATGTTACCTTATTGTTTTTCCCATGGGCATATCTTTTATAATATGTTTTAAATTATACCATGAATTGATCCGACTGTGTTCATCTTCCGTTAGGAAAATCTCAGGTCCTTGACAAGTTTCTTTTTTTTTCGAGGGAAAGAACAAAAACACTGAGGCCAAGATATGGATTGTAGGGAGGGTGATCCATTAGAGTCACTCCAGACATCTCCAAGCAAGCCAAGAAAGCGAGTTTTTCAAAGCATTCCGCAATCATACTTTTTTTTGCAGATCTGTATTTTCGCACTTTCACTGGAGTCCCCTATTCATTTACAAAGAGACAGACCCTGCCCTGTAATTTGTTCGACACGGCATAATAATAGAGCCAAGGTTCGTTGTCTGTAATAATCATGTTTAGATTCTGAGACGAGCTGGATTCAAAACATTTTATCATTTTTCTGCATCAGTGCACCCTCTGTAAGTTTTGCTAGTCTGATAGAGCGTGGAGTAAGCAAAGGGTACAAACCTTTCCAAGTTTAAAATGAACATGGAAAATGTGATTGACTGTTGGTGCAACAATGTGTGATAGTACAATAGTTCGTCAATATGCTCGTATGTGATACCACTATTTTGTTTCCGAAGTTTTTTTTTACCGTCGCGATATTTTCTGGCATCACTAGCACCACTAGTATTTACTAACAACGTGCTTGGAAAATATCAACTGATTAAAGAATGATTTTCAAATTTCTGTTTTATATTTTGAGGACTTGAAGAAAAAATCGAAGCATTTTGTCGATACTCAATCGTAAGAATTGTTTAATAATTCATAAATAAATTATTATAAATAATTTTATTGTAAGCAGCATTTAGTCAACACTGGGGTCTCGTCTTCCCGAAATCCGGGAGGATTACTAGTCCAATATTTTTCATAAGCTTGGCTAGTCGTCCCGAATTTCGGGGCGACTAGTCCATCCCATTTTTCAACTGCCCCAATTTTTCGGGACGACTAGACACAGACTATTTAATAATAATAATAACATTCACACTACACTGTAAGTCCGCTTTACCCACCGTGTCGGGGGTACCCTCAATATCCTTGTGGGACAATCGGGACTCTCCAAACCATAAACAATCAGGGCCGTATGAACTGTTCCTGTTGGAGTTTTGTCCCAAAAAAATATTTTCTTTGTATTTTTGCCATTTTGGTTTTATAGTATCATAATGAACGTGAAAATGTTTGTGCTCGAAAATTAAACTTTATCAAAGTACTGATTTATAAGTATGTACGTACATATAACAGGGTGGCCACTTTAATCGAAGAAAAAAATTCCCGGTCATTTTCCGGTTTTTTCTCGGTTCGCAAACATTTTTCACGGTCAAAAAAATTAAAAAATTCGAACTCCGAAGCTAAACATTTTTCCATTTTAAAGAATAAAAAATAAACTATAAATTAAAACACTCAAAGTGGAACTCTTGAATTTTAACTTTTTAAAATTGAAGTTTAAGTTTTTGATTTCAAAAATGTTGTATTCGAATTTTCAATAATTTTCACGTAGAAAATGGAAGGTACTAACACTTTTCAATTACACGGAGAAAAATGGATGTTTAAATGTAGATGTTCAAAGGGTAAGATTGTTCCGCCTAACATGCAGATATTCATGCCAATCATCTACTATCTTTTTGAGATGTTAGGCGTAAAAATATTTTTATGTTAAACTGTAACATATTCAGATGTTAAAATCATCTGAACGCATGCGCATTGCGCATTCGAATTTCACGACTATATTTGACGGCTATATAATTTCGATTTTACAATTATGGAATATTACAATTTTTGAACATTTTCAAAGAATCAAAATTAGCTATCCTTAATTAAAATTGTATAACGACTTTTGCCTGTCTACACGACGGAACAATGTTCTTAAGTTTGAGGTTATATTGACTCGAACACCTTTGAACATTTGACACGTGATTTGACAAAATGTTTCTGAATTTATAATGAAATATGAGTTTAAGTTACGTCAAATAGATAGAATTTTAAATGCAGATTACATATTATTCGTTCTCAGCTTACTTACCCCGTTTTTATTTTTTATTTTGAATTAAAAATATTAAACATAACCTCAGCTAGACTGAATGTATTATCTGATCGGCATTTCATACCCTGTATCTGTTTTTCGTTCATGTACGAAAATTCAAGTTTAGTTTTAAATTCACAAATAAGTTATCAATTAATTCCTTAAATGCTCAGAAATAAGTAAATTCCTCAAATATTTACAGCCGTTAGTTGACATAACCATACATATAATATTTCGGATATTTCAGGTTGAACATTTTGGATGTTTCACAGTAACATTTTGGATGTTTCAGAGTAACATCTCACTTTTTAATATCTACAGATCCTAACTTTGAACATCTAGATTGCTGTCCTATAGTTAAACATAAAATATGTTAACCCTGAAGATCTAGATGTTACGTTTAAACATCAATTTTTCTCCGTGTAAACCATTTTAAATGAAATGCAGATAAACTGCACAATTTAGAATTTTTAACTTTTATAAATTATAGAGTTCAAAGATTCAGATTCAATTTCAAAAATATAAATCCACGTTATCATTTTCAATGCTCTAAACTAAAGAATCAATCATTGAACTTTAACATTTTCAAAATTATATTGTTTTGAGCAATTTTAAGCTAGAAACATTGAAAATTGAAAAAATTATACATTTTTTTAAATGAACACTTCGTAAATTAGAAGTTAAATGCTTTTGATTTGAAATAGTTAAAACACCCTTGAAAAGCTTCAAAATTTTACTTCCAAATCATGAGAAATCTAGAAGTTGTTTTAAATTTTTTCAAATTTAAAATTATTTTTGAATTTTTTCAGAACATCTAAATATTTTAATACATAATTTAATACATAATTGTTCAAGTCATCCAAACTGCATTTTAAACCACCGACGGCATTGCCTGCTTTTTTCATACACCCCTTGCGGAGTTGCTGAGTAAAAGTCAGACCCATTTTAAAAACCGCGTATCATTTTCTATAAGTTAGAACTATATAGACATAGGATAGAACAGTTTAAGATTCTAGTAACATCACATTCTTCTGACTTATCGCTCAGGAAATGCAAACTGAATACTACATTAATTATTTTATAACATTCTTACATAAGTTATCGGTTTTCAACATTTTGTTTTTGCAATTTCATGAAAAATAACTTGGTTCATACTGTGCAAATTAAAATATGGTGATCGAGCCACTATGACTAAACGACTTTAGAAATGAGAACTATTTATTGTCTCACGAGAACTATAAATTTATATGATAAACTATACAGAATCGTTTGCATCACGCTTTCATCATGTAGTTACACTGTAAAAAATTTCTTTTGGAACTTTCCATTAAATGTAATGGAAGGTAATTTCTGAGACGTTCTAATAACGTTCTAATACATGATATTGTAGTTTTCAAATGCTGTTATTATACTATTCCCATACTTGTATTGAAATATTGCCACACATGTAATGCCATGTTGCTGAAGAAAGATAAAAAAATCGAAATTCGCATGCACGGAGAATCGAACCCTAACCGCCAAGCTCTAAGTCGAGTGTGTTACCACTAAACTAGCAAGGCACGATTCTCAACTTGTCACTCATCCGCTTGACCGGCTGAAGGTAAAATTACCATACCGGTATTGTAAAGTGAAATTGCAATATGTATGGTGAACGGTGCGTCTTCTTTGAAACTGCAATACACGTATTAGAATTTCACCTTCCAATAACGGTATTGCAATTTTGCCTTATAGTCGTATAGTAAAAGTGTAGTAAAATCCCAAACTTTTTTAGCTGTGTAGGCTAAGCAAAGACTTTGAAAATTTTATTACCCGGTTCACTGATAGCCACTCTCCCGCATGTTAAACATTTTTTATTTAAATGTAGCCAATATTTCAAAGAGGCGTTTCAATTACTTCTTGGTTGGCTACAGGCTACAGATAAACGAAAGATTCAAATAATTTTTTGACGTAAGCAAAATATACGTGGCATGAATTGAAGAGAGGTGCAATCGACTCGATACTTTTGGAATGCATTTCATCCCCTTTTTCAATTTTAATTAAAAAGCTGCACCAGACTTCGTTTGAAGTTGAGTGTTTGCAAAGTAAATTGAAGTTTTAATATCGTGTTGTTTGGGAAATTTCCCTTTACTCTCCATTACATGAAAGCCTTTGAGCCAAGCCTCGATTTTAGACTATATACTGTACATAAAATCAAAGAGAAAATAAAGTAAATAGGACAATACGAATCTCAAGGAAGAGTAAGATAATTTTATCAATGCGCAAAGAAATTTCGGATCTACTATCAAAAAGTTAATGTTTTAGACGTTGTGTATAGCTACTGGAAGAAAAATAATTTTCCGTTCAATCACAGGCATTTCTATTTCAATATCTCTTCATTGCTAAGATAGTGTTGTCCTTGTTTTCATGAACTGAACTTCACAACACTACGCGCACAATAGGCATTGCTGTTGAAAACGTTTCAATCCCATAAGTTCAAAATTAAATTCTCAGTCCAATAATACCACTCCTACTTTAAAATACCAAAAAGTAGAAACTTTAACAGTATTCATATCTGACCTGAACATTAAAGCTATTTCTCAATATTTTCCATTTTCAAAGTACTTATAAACTTAAAGAAATTGAATTTAAGTATTATTAGAATTTTAAAAATATATATTTTTGTATTTGCTACTTCTGATTGTGAGACCAGAAATAACAGATGAAATAAAATAAGTTACAGAAGAAAGCATACGTTTATCAAAAGTGAGGGAACTAAAAGATTTGGGTTTAAAGAATGTAGAGGTATAATAGTACAGAAAAGTCCGTCCATATATATTGCACGGAGATAAAACTTTGCCGGTTACTGCGGAAATGTATAGGAGGTTTGGTGACACATGTGATTTTCTACAGTCTACATTCTACGCCCACCATATTCTTTTTCGAACTTTCCGGATAGTCATAAGTCATAAAGTGCGAAGAGTTATACGATGCGTGTGCATTTCAAAATACCCTCTACTTCTGTAGCAAGTTCTTGAGAAAATATGAGAAATGCAATAAGCCTCTTCCCTTGGAATTTGCAATAGTCTCGTCACAATTCCGAATTATTCAGTTTCATAGTCGTAAGTATTCTTTTTCTGGTAAAAGCGCCGTTGCAAAGTCAGGAAAAATTTCAAATCCTCTAAATCACCCTTTGAGTGTGCAACACTCGCGCTATTGAAAAAAATCTGACCGCCTCCGTCCGGCACATTCTTATTCGCATTTAGCATGATTTGCGATTGCGTTATCAATTATGTATTTAATTTTAATTAATTAATTTTCTATGTAACTATAGATAAAGATTTAATTTCTTAAAGTTTTCCAGGCTTTAAGACACACACTCCTCATCACGATATTGGTCCTGATGCCGTTCATAGCCGCTGATAGCTGTCTTGAGATTGTGGCTAAGGTTAAGGGGTCATTCTACTATCTCACTTTTGAAAAATCGATTTTTTTGCATTTTTCGACAGGTTATATATTCAGAAATATCATATCAAAATTTTACACAGAAATACGGAGTCTTTCTATACTTTCGAGAGCTTAGAGCACAAGCGCGTAGAGATCTGAGCGCTTGAGTAGAGCATCCGAACGCGGCTGCTAATGTTTTAGCGGTGGCAATTGTTTTCGATGCCTACACGGAGAAACTTTGTACTGGAAAAGTTACTAAATTAGGTTACAATAGAGGGACAAAGGCGATAATTTGTATATTTTAATACAGTGGTAGTAAGCTGTACTATTTTCATATGAAAGTTTCGTGTTGATAATACCAATTCTTAGTATTTTCTGTATAGCAAAATCCTGGATAGGATAAATTAGTAGAGACATTATTAAATTGTATTAAAAGAATAGAAGTAATAAGTATCTAAAATAACATAAAAGACTAAATTTGTAAGAGGAACTACTATTGTCTGTAGGAATATGAATTGTACCATGGCACTTCCTATTTCTTGCATTATAGAGTAAGACAAATTGGGGAGATTGCTCTGGAATATTAGTAAGTTACTTAGTAAGCGAGCCTAGCGTTGGACCGAGCGCAGCCGAGTGTGAACGATGTGAGCCGAACAACACAACGGCACAACACAACGTTTAAAATGAACCAACTGTCAATTAAAAATTTTAATTTCATGATTCTAACTTAAAAATTGTTCATTTTGAATATTTTTATTTTAAAATATAAATTTTATTTCATTTTCAACTTGCTAATTACAGTTTGGAAATCTTCAGTTCAGATCCTTATTACAATAAATTATGATAATTCGAAAGCCTGTGAACAATCAATGAATGATTTAATGAAAATTAATTGAAGTGCTAGGCATTTACTTCATAGAGGCGATAAATTTCTGAATCGCATAATCTGGTTTAGCAGGATGGATTATCGCCGTGCTGCCGCGTTGGAGACCCGTGTTCGATTCCCACAAGCCCTATATTAATCACATTTTTCTGTTTCAGCTTGTAATATAATATTCCTGTATGTATATAATAAATTTATAAACTGCATTTATATAATCATATGTACTACTCCTGTAGGCCTATAGTCAGCATGTACGTCGTATGCTTGTGCAAAAGAGTAAGTGTGTCGTGACCTTCAACGCGACGGGGCGCGTGTTGGGTTTATTTTTTTCGTCTGCTAATCCGACTGTACCAATTTTTACTAAGTCATTTACGAAATCAGTGCGCCAGTCTCTCTCGACGTTACTACAGTTGTTTGCAAATATTGCAGTAAGTGGCTGTAATACATTGCTTGCTGGTTTACTACAGAGGTTTGTAAATACTTCAAACCTTTTTTGAAATAAATGTAACATTTTTAGATTTGATTCCAATTAATTTTGTAGTTCGGGATGTAGTTACCAGTTACTACTCGAAGTAGTAAACATTACAAAAGTTCCGCTCTGTCCCTCCATTGCAAACTAGAAGTAGTAAAATCTAGTCTGATTTTTAGCAAATATTACAGCAAAAGGTTTCTCCGTGTATCCGGAATTATTGCTGTTTATTTTTAAATGTGTATATACGAAGAACATATTGCACTTCTAAGAAATTATACTACTATAAGTTGAGGACAGCTGAAACAGATGCAATTCTAGCTCAGTATAGTTTTCAATTTAGGCTTGTAAACATTGCAGCGTAGTTTCATTTTGTACAGATTTCGCAATTTTGTTCAGTGAAAATGTTAGATAAAAATTCAAAGAGATTATCAAATCAGGAGGATTCATTTAAACAAGCAGAAGGAATATTATATGGAACAGGGATCGCTGATTAAGTGTAAGTAACTTTTTCTTACAATTTCTATGTTCCGAAAACTTTAAACGCGTTTTTCTCAAAATAACGTTTTTGCGCTCTGTGCGCACGATTTCTCAAAAAGTTTTCAAACGATTGCGTTCAAATTTTCTACGTTTATTCTAAACATAAATATCTAGAAAGTGACGAAGCGGTTCCTCAAATTTTTAGTTTTATCATAGTTAAATTAACAAAATAGAGCAAAAAAAAACACGATTTTTGGAAATTTTTTGTTTAAACTGCCGCCATTTTGTTATTTTGCAAAATAAAAAAAATCCGCTTCGTCGCTTCAGAACTATGGTCATACTAATAAAGAAAATTTCGGATTTATTTGTGTCAGATGATGCTGACTGGAGATATAGTGCGCGCAGTGGACACGTCTTTTTTTTTAGACACTTTGTTTATTGTTAAATAATACCTAAACTATATAATAATGTTAGGTTAAAAAAATTGTTTTTGTAAACTTTGAGACAACATAAATAAACGCTGAAAATTTTATTTAATTATATAAAGTAGTTGTTGAGAAAAAAATTCTTGAAAATCATTTTTTTTTGCCGAGATAGTAGAATGACCCCTTAAGTTGTTTTCTTGTGCAGAAAGTGGTTCTATCGTCGCCGTTTCTTATTGGTTTCAACATTTATTCCTACGTGCCATTGTCATGAATTAGGTGAAATTTGATGCGTAATTATGTATCCTTGTAGTGCAGATAACTTACTTTTCAAAATATATGTTGTTGTTTCAGAAATGTTGATTGTAATTTATGAGAACGTTCTCCCCCCCCCCCCGTACTCATAAATTACAATTTATGGGGGTAAAAAGTGCAAAGTGGCACTTTTTACCCCAGAGCTTGTATAGCATTAGCATATTTCACAATCACTAGCTGTCGAAAAAAATTGATTATCGTCCCTTTCTTCGCAGATGGCCACATATGAGGCGTTAGGTGCAAAACCACCTAACCCGGGTTAGGTTGTTTTTCAGTAAATTGCTTTTTTATAATCTGTAAATCCCGTGTGGAAAAATGTCGTGGTAGTCTTGAATCATGCTAAAGCCAGTACAGTTTTTCTCAAGCCGGTCTATTCACGCAATACTAGCCTGGCGCTACACTGGCGCTGTCTGGTTTTTCTACGTGTTTGATTCAAAACTTTGTGCTGTCTATTTCCAGTCTTGGCGCTATCTAGGAGTTCGTTACGAATTTGAATATATAAAGATTGTCCAGATTTGAGCTAGTTTCTAGATAGAATCACGGTTTGGACTTAAACAAAAATACAGAGGTGAATTCAGAAAATAATCATTTGTGAATCAAAGATTTGGGAAATTACAATACACAATTGCACAAATGCTTAAGCAATAATTAATTGTACACTGTTACATATTTAAGATAGTAAACAATAATAATAATTTTAAGAACGTTTCAAAACATTTATTTTCAATTGAATTATATAGTCAAGTTATAATAAATTTATATTGGATTGATAATAATTATAATATGTATAATGCTATGTATAATATTGATGATATTCAAGAAAATCAAATATTATTATAAATGATTTATTTAATTTATTTTTAATATTTATTGATTGCGTAAATGATAATCAAGCCTAAGGTAATAATTATTTGAAATAGTAAAAAAAAATCATTATTTCGTAGCCTAACCGCAAGAAAATCATACAAACTTTATTCTTTTCAATGATTTATTCACACATCAAGCAATTTTAATGCTTAAAAATTTTTCATGTTTTATTCAAATAAATATTAGGATGTAATGAACTGAAATTCATATCCAACAAAAATAAAAAAAAATTAACTTTTAGATGGCCGAGGTGTTAAGGCGACGGGACAAAGTTACAACAATATAATAGGAAGTTACATCAGAAGTTCGACACCCGACATATGTACAAGAGATTTGCGGAAACTCATTTCTTCTTTTTTTTGCACAAAAACTTTTTTTATATTTTTAATTAACTGCAAAATCTATATATTGAAGTTTTATGGCATAAAAAATAATTATATTATTTAATTATTAATTATTTTTCATCAAAATAGCCCATCTGTCTAGAAACTAGTCGATCCGAGCGTTACATCCCAGTCTAGCCACTGGACAGTCAGCCTGTGGAGCGCCAGTGTCGACTCAAGGCGGACTGGACAGAAACAGTACAGCGCCACGACATTTTTCCACACGGGATCCTACTTGATAGTATACAACTTGAAAATAACATTAAAAAAACTTTTCTATCTCTAATTACGCCATTTTCGAGGTGCGCGCTCCCTCGCATACGCATATACCGCGCGGGGTCCCGTGTCCCCTGCCCGCTCACCGCTTTCGCTCAGCTGTGCAGATCGCAGTAGTCGGATCATCTGTCCGTTCAATACATAAATTTCTGAAATGAAAAAATTATTTTCTCGACAGAATTTCACTTTTAAA
The DNA here is from genome assembly GCA_932195095.1 of Andricus curvator. Lineage (NCBI taxonomy): Eukaryota > Metazoa > Arthropoda > Insecta > Hymenoptera > Cynipidae > Andricus > Andricus curvator. The sequence continues at coordinate 14,671 of CAKNYM010049410.1, forward strand.
TAGTCATATTTCATTGTACATCAAACCATTTAATCTAATATTAAAGTTTTCTTAGTTCTAGAGAGTTTCAAACCTTTAAACTGATTTTTCTTTTAACATGATTTCACGATTTAGGTTATTTTTCCGAAAATTAATTTTTCAGAATCACCGATCCCGAAGTAGTTAATGCATAACTTAAAAGTAATGTGAAAATAACAATTGTTAACATGAATCGCGTAATACTCAACGCACGCCGCGCTGCCGCTGTCCTCTCCCGTATGCGATGTGGCTTTCCGCTTTCGCTCGAAATTGTTTATAACAATTTTACCCCAGTAACATAGCGTTTAACGGAAAAATCTCAAAGGAGTTTTCTTCTGAATTTTTTCTATAGAATCGATTGGCAAATATTTTTTTAAATTAACATGTTGACAATTTTTTTAAATAATTTTTTATAATAAAGTGTGATTTATAAATAATTTTTGAGTTTTTAACAATATCATGTTGTTTAAATAAATGAATATGTGATTAAAAACCATTAAATAATGATTAAGAGGTAAAACTAGTGAAAAACAAATCCTCAAACCCCGTTCTATGGAAGAACAACCTAACTCTTTTTGTTTATTTTCCATTATTTAAATAATTTCTTTGAGAAAAAAATTGATTTTAACAACAGGATTCTATTCCTAAATGTTGATACTTTATTTGTATAAAAGGATTAATTTTAAAATTAATATTTTCTTAGTTGCATAACAATTTGAAATCTTTAAATTGATTAATCTCAAAACACGACTTTTCGAGTTAGGTTGCTTTTGTACCTAACGCCTCATATGTATTATGTGACTTCATGAGTTTAAAATCTCACACAAAATTGAAACGTCACGTAGAATTTTTGGTTAGTGAAAAGTACGATGAAATGAGTTCTGATATTAATTAAACTTCTTCTTATTTCAATTAGGCCTTTTTAATCTCTACAGATTTAACTTAAACTGTGAAATCAATTATAAATTTCGAACATTTGTCGAAATTATTCCTATTTAATTAGCGGTATATTTATATCTCCAAAATTTCAATATATAATATCTTTGTTTATTTATTTATAAATATGGTTCATTAATAATAATAGGTAAACTAAATTATTCTGCAAATCTCTATTATCGTTTGCTCGTTTCCAGCTATATTTGTGCCCAGATCAAGGATAAATATCTTTGGTTGAGCTGTACATTTTTATCCGTGTAGACATGTTTACGGTACTCGCGTCATTTGTCTCAACATTGAAATTTTCGATTTTTGCATAGCATTTTCAGTGAATATAACCATAACCATTGGTTAAAGACGGCTGATTAACAAAATCATTCTTCCTTTTAGGACCCAAAAAAGTGTGTCAAACCCCGATTCGATCTAACATATTCATTCCTTTGAGAGTCATCGTGTTTACGGAGGTCTAAAACATGAAGATTCGTTGAAAAACTGACTGAGAGTGTAAAAACGACGACATTGAACATCTTTTTTCTCTAACATATTATGAATTAATATATGGTACAAAATTTAATGTACTAAATTATATTATATAAGATAGTACACAAAACAAACGTTGGGTATCAAAACGTTGCAAACAGTTGACACCTACATTATGTAACAAATGAAAACTATGCACATTGTGCAACGTTATGATGCAGTTTTCTAGCTCAATTTGATACATGGGCATTTTGTGTATAGATTTAATTATATGAACTATACAAAATTACTTGAAAATTAATTATATTAAATTCTATACCTCAGTCCGTGACTGAGTATTTAGATATTCAAAAATAAAGCACACATTTTATTTGTTATCATCATTTTAATATTTGTTCATTATTTTGCATTAATCTTTCTGAACTGTTTACCGTTACGGAATTTTCTACTAGGCAATGTTTAATCTTCATTTTTTATTACCCGGTGATACTGTTGGCTTATTTTCTTATATCGTGGCGTTTGGCTGAAACTTTAAATTTTCGATTTCTCAGTAGCATTTTCGATGATTAAAAGAAAAATTATGGCTCTTATCAAAATATTTTTTGATTGTATATAATACTATTGTTAAGGGTAATTTTGATGATTCTTTTAAACGCAAAAAATTGTTTCCTTGAATTATTTTTACATCTCGTTATAGCTTTTGGCTCAAATTTGGAATCTCGTGTCGCTTAGCTTAGAAATGGAATTTTTCGATTTTTTAATAGAATTTTCGATGGTTTAAATCAAAACCGTTGGTTAAGGAAGGGTGATTTACGAACTTGACCTTCTTTGTGGACTTAAAAAAGTATGAAAAAGTACGATTTAATCTGATATTTTTTCGAAAGTTATAGCGCTTACACACTGCAGATAGACAACTTCATAAAAATAGTTTTTTCTGACTCAGGGCGTCTAAAATATTCAAAATATTAGAAGTTTCGAGCGATTCAATCATCTGTGAAGTACTTTGTTGATCGTCGAAGTTCATGGCCTGGAAAACGCGTGGCACTTCGTGTTTAACCCTGCTGCTCTCTCCCGAGTTATGGTAAACTCTCAGAGTTTCAGTGGGTCTTCAATTAAGCAAGTTGTCAAAGTTGTGACATATCTGGTATCTTATTAAACATAACTGCACACATATCCTCTTATTATCTTATTATTCAGCATAGAAAGTTAAATATTTTTAAATTGAAAGTATTCTAAATCAAATGATTTCAAATTTATATTATTATTATTATTATATTATTATATATTATTATATTAGAAGTTAATTTTTATCGATCTACTGGTCAATTTTTTTGGAACAGACAGAAAAAATTTACCTCAGCCAGTATTCAAACCGTGAGCTGTTACTTTTCATGAGTTTTTGGGCGTTCACCAATTACACCACCGATGCTTGATTAGTTGCATGGTCAATATCGGATTCAAATCGTTTAAATAGTTTATAATTTAAAACCTAAATATGTGTCAATAATTTATTATGTTCAAATTGACTTTTTTGAATTTAAAGAATCTTAGTTGTAAGCAAACAAGATCTACTGAAATACTTTTAGAAGACATGCTCATATATGTTTAGAACAGACGAAAAGGCTAAAAATTATATGTACAATTAATCAAGGCAGAAACTAACACTGATGATAGCTTCTAGCGAATTCTCTCTGTGAGCGATAAATGAAATTGTTCTGTTTTTTCACGAATAGTTCTAGAAGAGTGGATCGTGACAAATATTTGAAAAAAGTGGAATTACGATTTATTGTGTACACTTCCCTTCCCCTACCCGTGGTAGGAAGAAGACAGGAGTTGAATGCTTCAGAAAAAAAGTCGAGAAGGGGTTGTTTCTTATCGCGACAACGTAGGATTCGTAATGGAAATTTCATTTGAATTTGATTGGATGGTTTCAATTGAAACTGATGAAATAGAGACCGACTTTGTTGATCAGACACTTTTGCAGAAGCAGTCTACGTAGTGTCACTGCAAAGATAATCCGTTAAGCGAATCTTCGGACGCGACGGTTCTTCTTCGAAAGTTCTTTCCTCGAAGCCTCGAGAATAGATGCCGGTCACGATCTTGTTTATCTCCAGCGGGTTGTTACCTTGAGTTCCTGATTCTTCTATCAGGGGAGATCCACAACGGAATGTGAGACAAAGTGGATTGGCTGAACTTCCGAAAACACCACCTTTAAATTTTGTCTTTCGACTGTTTTTTGGAGTTTCCTTAAGGGTCCTTAAAAAACTAAGAAAAGATCTAATGACGCAAAAGTAGTCATTTACACAAAAGAAGGAGCGATAGCAAATGCGCATGTGCGCTGTCGCCACTCCCACTCCCACTCACAATTTTGGGGTTAGGCAAGGGGTCAGCAAAATATTAAAGGTGTGCACAAATTTAAAAAAAAAACCCTAAGCTGATACGTCGGGTAGGTTTTACGGTCCGTTACCCGACCCGAAAACCCAACAACCCAAACTGGACCGAAAACCTGAACCGCCCTGAAAGTTCAGTTCAAAAATTCCCGGAAATGTCCATTAACTTTAGCGGTAATTTATGGTAACTTATCATAAAATATCGAAAATTTGCAGAAATGTTGGAAAATTTATTTATTTAAGTTTTGGACCAGTTCGAGTTTCCCAATGTTCGGGTCGGGATTAACCCTGAATCCCGACACGGCCCGATGTCAAGTCGACTCAAAGTCTGTTTGAGCATCACTACAAATTATGCCTCTGTTAACGTTACATATGCACCTACAATAGAAAAAGAAAATTATGAATGTTAGTTCGTAATTTTATTAAGAAAAAATCGCCTGCAATTGTGCTATAGAAAATATATAAAATGTACAAAAAGATGTCAATATCCGTTTCGACAAGTCGTCGTTTTTTTAAGCATATTCCTTTTCAAATTAATGACATTTGATTGAAAGTACGCAACTCTCGATGCAAAATGGAATCTATAACGTAACTAGAGGTGAACTTTAAGGCAGATTCTGGACTCTGAGTGCTGGAAAACTATATAAAGTTAATTAAAACTTACAAAATGGGTTTTATCACTTCTAATTACTCATTATTTCCTGAGTGTGAGATTCTTAACAAGTTTAAAATTATAAGTACAAGGATGCTGGGGTTATCGGCAAATCAGAAACCTGGCTGCTGGAGTGTTTGGCACTTTCATGCATGAGTATGATCAGCAATAAAATTCAAGAGTATTGAAAAGATCGTTTCTATTAATTATGTGAATTATTGAAATAAATACGAATTAAGGAAGGTTTTTTTCTTTTATTGTTTAATATAATGTATTATTATTGATAAAACATTTTGCACAAAATATTTTTTCGAATCTACGTCTTCTTATGAATAAGTTTTAAAAATACATTTCAATTTAGTTAGTCACCAAAGTTATGAAATTTAAAAAAAGGATCAAAATATTCAATTTTGAAATATCTCCTCATTTTTTTGAATTTTTCAAAAATTATTGTAGGGTTTTTCTGTCAACATCTAAGAGAACAGATACTAGAATTTTCATCAAAATCTCTAATAATAGATGAAATTCTTCGAATGATTTGGCATGGAATTCCTTTGCATTTAACGGTTTTCTTATTTTGCAGGGCAGTACAGGATGTTATAGTAATCGTTATCAACTATTTTCTATCATTTCATTAATTATGAATTTTGGTTTAGTCGCCTAATACTGAACAAAGTCAAAATTAATATATATTCAATACACTTTGCACATTATTATTGTACAACAGTAACTGCACTTAATTAAATGTGGGTTGGCATCCGCATGAAAAGGGCCATAATAATTTTTAACCTATGAAGTTGCATGGACAGACCAATTGGCATAGTAGAAAAGCTAATGTTGAGATGAGAATATTTCTTTAAAAGATGATTTTTAATGAATAAAACATTTAATTTTCCATTGTGTAGACAATTTGTTTAATCATGTCTGTTACGAGAAAACTAATATGTAATGTGTTAGACAATTTTTTTTTTCAACCCTATTTCTTATGTAGTTTGAATAAACAATTACACGATTTCTAAAGAAAACTCTTCAACCGGTTAAGCAATATATCCTGTGGACGAATTTGTCCACAACAATTCATTCCTTGATCACTGTGCGGCGCACCTGCCATCGTCTTTAGTATTTTTAATAAATATTACATGACATATTTAGCAAAATTCAATATCCACGCATAAAAAAGCATTTATTCGTAAGATTAAAATACTTTTACTCTTACTTTTCTGGCTTGATGGTTCTTTAACCTAATATTTTAGAATTTCAGTCGATTTTAGTCCACACCTAGGAATGGGTCTCAGTAAATATTTTTTTATGCACGTTTACTTACTTCTCTCACTATAAAACCTCGAAATTCTGTGCTAGGATTTCCAAATACTTAGGGAAGTTCGTTTTTCACAAGAACAAATAACACAACAGCTTATTTTACTTGAAAGACGGCATTATCTGCCTATAGACGATAACCCCCACATCTACCTTACTATAGTTTTTTTTAATCGGTAATTTCGTAGACCTCATAAATACTAGACCTAAAGTACGCTTAATACGAGCTAAGTAATTCAGATTACATAATGTCACCCACACGTATCACATACTATTTTTCATGAAAATACATGGCTTCATTCAAGTTTGGAGAGTTTTTTAAGGCGAGATAACTTTGACGTTGAACTTTTCATCATATTTTGCGTTGTTCAGCTATAAAAATGAGTTTTTTTATTTTTTCATGACATTCTCTGCGTTTGGTGTGAAAACTACATATTAGCATTAACAAACAAAAAATTGAATTTTTTATATTGTTGCTTTCATTTTTCATAGCTAAAATCCTGAATAATGGTTGTAGATGGTTGACGTAACGAATTTGACCTGCCTTTTGGGACGATAAAAAAAGTGTACCAAAGGAAATGTCGATTAGAAAATTTCTTCGAAAGTTATCGTGCCGGGAGAATACAGACATGCAGAAATTATCCTTGAAAATCGTTTTTCTGTTTCAGGAGGTATCAAAAACGTAAATCCTAAAATGAAAATTACACCTACATTCACATCTTCCTCCAAGGTGAAAATATGTGGAAATCCACATGGAAATTTGAGACACCATCCACGTGGAAATTTGAAAGTTATTTTTATCTGTAAATATCTCATAAACCGTAAGAAATACAGAAATGAACATTTTATAGTTTTAAGTACGGCGTATACTATTATTAGTAGTTATCAATCCATAAATCTGGAAGTAGTTTCGACATGGAAATTATGTAAATATTTTCACGTGGAAATGCATGTGGAAGGTTTCAAATTTCCATTTTCACGTGGCTGCCTAAATGCGTCAATTGTTTTACATTGTGCTAAGATTTGACACCTTAGGATTTAGTGTTCTTCTATCATAAATGATGAGAATGTAAAAATGGCAGAACTAAAAAATTTAATGTTTAGAATATATCATGAATAGTATCACGATAACCGTGGATTGTGACAGTCAATGGTTTCGCGTCAGTTCATGTAGCTTGAAAGATCTTTTAATAATCGAGCAACGAAAAGTTTCGAGAGACAGGATGCGTTCCAATGGTCTGATGGTACACTCGCGTAGTAACAACTCGGTCACAACATACTGAAAGTTATTGCCATGGGTAGCGTGTTTTTATCTATAATGCCTGTCATCTCTGTTTGCCTTAATTTCATCAATTTGCGACCAAAAAAGTGTCGATCACATGTCGAGAAAAAAGTACGGAAGTACAAAGTGGAAAACCTTCCGTTACGGAGGATTCTGGGTGAGAATTGCTGGGATGAGAATGACACTGTCGTCATTCTGTCTACTTTGTAAAGACTCACTTGTGCCCGATTCAATATCCAGAATAATACAATAGCTCTAGAGACCCGAACTTCATGGTAAAAGCGTAAAATACTTTTTGGTATAGAAAATTCATGAATCACAAAGATTGAGAATTATATTTCATTTTGAGACACTGGACGGATCAAACTCATAGAATAAAGTTCGGGTATCTATAGATGTATTTTTAAGGCGGTAGTAGAAATGATAAATTATAAAGACATATGTATCCAAACTTTATTAGCCGTAGAGAAAGTACTACAATGAAGAGAATTTTCCTTCACATTAATTGCTATAATTTGATATCAAGGCTATAGCGGAGAAAGTGTTAACATACCCGAGCGCACTCAGTATACTCTTTAATTTACAAAAAAAAAACTTTTAAAATTGATATTCATAATAAGGTCTGCATAAATTAGTTAAAATTTTTTTTTCCCAGGCAATTAGCGGAATGCGGGGTTGTTTAGCACAAGGGTATTGTTTCACAATTTCTGTATATCCTCGGCTCAGTATGGGTTAAAGTTTCTTCGAAAGCTATGTAGATAAATTTGAATGACATACACGCTGTCAATTTAAACGTTGAGATTGTCTCAGTACCCTTGGCTGACTCTAAGCTTCAAAAATTTGAACGTCGGTTGATATCGTGTTTTTAGTTACGCAATTTGCACATCGGTTATCAAAGAAACAGCTCAAAAAAGATGCAACTCTCGAAGGAGGAAGGGTTATGATAATGATGAAAATATTTGAACTCTCTATACAAAATATTTTCTTTATCCTGAAGAATTGAAGTGATTGTCACCATTCTTAATAGAGGGAAAATATGATTTGACTCCAGAGTTTACGTTGTAGAAGAGTCTGTAGACGATAAGAATGCACAGGTCGTTCGCCCGAGTGTTTTTTAATTGGGTGAGATCACGGTCGATCCCAATCTACAAAATTCATTCCTTGAGAAGTTAACGACGTCTGCCTTACTTGTGGCACTTTCTCGAGTGTCGAAATAACAACCGAAAATGACACCGTCCACGAGACGCAGAGTTAAAATAATTGATATCGATTACCTTTCTACTCAGACCTGCTCCCTTTCTTATATATATAATAATCGTTTGTCTTAAGATTCTTATCGCAAGAAATCGACCAAGATAACGATCGGGGATATTGCCACTTTCAATAGTGATACAAACTATGTAGTGTATCTAGAGATAATATAATATTGGGCTGCATATTTGTTTCCTCAATGATATGTTGAAATTTGGATTTGTGGCTAAAACTAGCTATTACACGGAAAAAATTCGTCCACTAAAAATTACTGAACATGTTTCGAAATCTCGGATAAAAAAAATCTTCAGATGGTAATGGATTTTCAATAAGAGTATCTCAACTTTTCAGAAGGAATTTTTTATATCCAAGTAAAACTTAAAAGTATAGTTCAGTTAATTTTTGTTCAGCAATAATAATTATAAACTTTTTAAAGATCACTGTATCAACCGCAAATAATTTGAACTGTTAATAAGAATTTCTAGAAACATATGCCCAAACAGGCCGTTTTCTCGTAGAAGAAAAACTACCCTCAAACTTATATTTATCATTTGCACATAAAAACAAACCGTTTTTCACTTTATGATTATTATAATTATAAAGTGGCGGTTAGATTTAAAACTATAATTTTCCTAGGTAATTTATGTACCGATGGGAAAATGTTTCTGAAGTCTCACAATTTAAAATCTTTGACTTCATTTCGAACATTTAAAAATTTTTTATTTCTTGTACTTTCGAATTTTGTCTTGTCTCAACCTAATGCATAAGGTGCTAATTTTAACTTAAATATGATCTCAACTTCTGAATACTCAACTTCTTTCTAATTGAACAGGCTGTTAGTTAGTACTTTGTTGAATTTATAAATTGAAAATTGATGTTAAATTCAAGTTCAAAATGCCTTTGAAGACATTTCAAATAACCCAGAAAAAAACAAAGGTGAATTTTCGCTGCGGGTATTTTTCAAGTGGGTAATGTTGAATTTCTCCGCATCGAAACTAAAGAAGATATAATAAAGTTGACATGGTAACCATAACCAATGTGTCGGGTAAATCTTACAACGTGAAGGGAATTTTTGTTGTAGATAAATATTACTCTGTAATTCTCAATTGCTATGCCTATGTAGTTTGTGTAGTTATATTTGTACAGTGAAGAAAAAATTTTCGTCTATGAGAAATTTCCATATTTAGGAACTTCTTCCACATATTAGAGTTATTTGCATAAATGTATAAATGATATAAAAGATTGAATCTTGAACGTAATTGTTGTTATAAATCGACTCTGTCCTCTATGAGGAAGAAAAATATAACGAGCTACTATACGTCTTGAAAAGCAACTTTCTCCTTGTATCATAGTTAATTTCAGGAACTCTGCCAAATATACGGTTAAAGAAAGAGGAATAGCCGGCCGCTCTATTCGCCGGACCAAGAGCAGATCGGTCTGATTCGGCAAAAATAGATCGTCTGTGGATAATGATAGAACGCTAGTTCGGCGGACCAAGAAAGTTTGCGCGACTTACAGTTTTCTCCGTTACACTACTCGCTCAAATGTCAAACAATCACTAACTTCTTCAAAGTTACTCTAGAATCTAAGGGAATTCAAATCTGACGAGAAACTCGTGTTTGTCGAGATGAATATTGGCATCTTGAATTTCAAAGTTGGGAACTGATCAGTGATCATATTAAAGTGGTAACTTTGGCATATTTTCGAGAAATAAAATTTGAAATTCAGAATAATGTCAACGTTCTCAAGACCCAAGGGAACGACAGAAAATAGACATACATACTAGGTTCACAAACTTCGCTTTCTGTCGGTCACATTGTACTCAAGAACCCCTCAGGAATTGAGAGGTGTAGCTACTTCAGCTACAGAAACTCAATTTAGTAATGCTAATTAATTTTCTGATACTGCAAGTCTTCTTTGTCCTCTTTAAATTATATAATTTTTCGCTACAGTTCAAAGATTCCTATTTATTGATAAGTAAATTATGTACGTAGTATCTTTGCTACCATCTTATAGGATATAATGTCTATAATGATATAATGTATAAGAAAAAAAACACACTTTGACATGAACTTTCAATATTATCTTACTATTGCAAACATTCTAATTTCTGGATGGCAAATAAACCCCTAGAAAACAATCCCAGTGGTAAGAGAAAAGAATAGTGGAATAATTGCAAGGTTATATCCATATCGTGAGTAGCAAAGAAATGTCAGATTGCTCTCTTCTAAAGATGACTATATGTTGTATTCAAAACTTAATACACCAGACAAACAAAATTTTTTTACAGTTGGACTTCAGTGTACAATACAAATTAAAAAAGCGCCTATTAGATTTCAGAGATGGCCCCTAGATGGCCCCTAAAACGCTGTCTGATACTAGATAACGGTGCCATCTCGAAACGCCGACACAAACGGTTTTGCACTGTAAACGAAATAATAGCCTACTTTTCGCAGAAGACTTCAATATATTGTTGAAGATTTGACTTCATTTTAAAGTTACAATAATCGACTTGGAAATTAGCCCGCACACACTCAGAGAGAACCCCAAAGATAATTTTTATCCGCAAGTGGATTTCAAACCCTGCAAATAGTTGACAACTCCATTGAGAGCTACAACCACATCCACACGACTTTGGATGTAGTTACTGTAGTAGTTACTGTAGTTATTCTGCAGCGCTTTCATCCTATTTTGTAATACAATATATTTTTGAGATTTAATGTGCAATTCTTTGTTCTTAATTACTACAACACGTTGCTGAAAGTATGGTCCAGCCATACGAAATGATCCTCTACGTACAAGAGACATGCTAGCGTCAGATACAGAAGGTTAGGTTGGGAGTTGAAAAAGAGTAAGCAGGGGGATTGCTCTTAAATCGGCGATCTCCGTCTTTACTTTCTTTGCATCAAATGTGGTGGCCACCTTCGCGTCGCTTATGGCGTATAAACGTATAAGGGCAGAAACAGCCGGATCCGGCAACAACCGGGATTCTACCTTTGCCGCTTAGGACTCGCGGAACTGTGCGCGATGTTTATATGGTGTCTTCTGCTATTCCGTGTACATATCGTATCTTTCTATACGGACCGTTCCTATCGAAGTATTGCCATCTTCGTTGTGGGAAAATTGTAGAAAACAAACTCGTTTCTTTCTCCCCCCCCCCCCCTCTGGTGTCTTACCCTACCCTCTCCAATATACTTCTCTCTCTTTCTCCCTATCCCCACCGACAGTCTCTGTTATTCTTGGCCCTTAGTTTTCTCGCATCATACCGTTAATTCAGTGCACGGTGCTATTCCAAATAGTCGAAAATTCGAGATCCGTTTGCCAATGAAAAAGAACACGAATCTTCCAACTTTGATACATAAATTTTCTACACTCGTAAATAAATGTTCTTTTTTCAAATAAGAAATCTTTCAAATGAAAAAAAAACAGAAACAGTTAACTAAGGTTTCATAAACAACATAATGCACAACACAAAGTTGTTCATTTTTAACACATCTAATCTAGAGTACCTATACTTTCTCTCTAAATCCGAATCAATGATATATTTCTGGCTACCTCAATCGGTAAAAATGCACTGAAAAATAAGTGATTATTTAATCAAATTCCAGTAACGTTTCACTCATTTTCCAAAAGAAAAAGTTACTGAAAATGCAAGAACTCTTACTGAAATTTGAATACCTTGTTCCATTGTGAAATTAGTGAAAATTACCATGGAATTTCACTTATTAATTGAGGCAACAAAATTACGTATACTTCACTTACTCCTAGTGAAATTTTACTTACCAAATAGAAATTGTTCACAGCTTGTATCGTTTCAACTTAAGACATTACAAAATAGATGTCTTCATTTCTAAAACACTTTTTAAATTTAAATCCACGAGTACCTCAGATATCTATTTGTATGAATGATTTAAAGTGATTTAAATTATATACACATACGCTTTAGGTGCTTTAGAAATTAAGTCTTTTATTCTGCCTATATCCTTCAAATAATCAGTGAAAATTGATTCTCAGAAGTCAGTGATTATTCACTAAAATTCCGTTGTCATTTTTAACTGATTTCACAACGGAAAGAGTTACTGAAATTTCAGTAAGAGTCTCAGAATTTGCAGTCACTTTTTCTTTTGGAAAATGTAGTTTCGCATCTTATGATTTCAAATTAAAATCTGTAAAATTTTGAAGGCTTTTACTTTTAAATGTTCCAATCTTGAAAACTTCATGCATAATTTGAGGGCCTCAGAGTTTTAAATCATGTAATCTTGAATGTATATGGGTATTCGAAAGTTTTTTTTTTAATTTCCTGCGCGACCATATTAGCGATTTAGCTGGCGATTTTTGTCCTAATAATAGGTGCCCAAAAACGAAGTATTAGATTTTTCAAATCAGAACTTCAGGGGAAATTTTTGTTTGAATATTAATTTTTTTTTTACTTTTATTTTCAAATCTATATGAAAAAGGCAATTCATAACCGATTTTTAAGCTTAATGGCTAAATTTATTCGTTTAAGAGAGTAGTTTCAGAAAAAAATATTTACCATACACGTATGCCAAAAATTAAAAAAAGACAATCTTCAAAGTTCTCTATAGTTTCACCAAATCATTTTAGTGAAGCCTTTGTTTTGATTTTACATAAATATTTAGAGGGCTAAAAAGCAAATTTTTATCCAATTTACAATTTTCATTTTGTTTTAATTGCTATAGTTCAAACATTATATATTAATATCATACGCCAATTCATAAATTCAACCTTGTGCAGAAAAAGCCTTAGGGGCTTTTCTGTCCCTTTATATTTCTGAGGTGTACTGTGAATTTTTGAAGCGACCTCTTTTTTCACGGGTTTCATGATTTCTTTTGAAAAATATTGCTTTAATACAAAAATATTCTACAGAGAAATGGTGTATTTCGCAAAATACAACTTTTTTATAACATTTTTTAGTGAAGTCATCATTTTTTGAAAGAATTGACCAAAATTGAAAATCACGCTTATTTTACTTATTTTTGTCAAAAAATGAAATATGCCTAGAAAAGTATGCATTTCAGACAAAAATATTGTACACAAAAAATGTAGATCTCAATAAATTACGTATTTGTTCTCTGGAACATTTTTTCATGTAGTCAATAGCTTAAGAGTGATACTAGTTTTTACGAAGAAAAAAAAAGTTCCTTGTAGTTTCTCTAATTCATGAAGAAAGGTGTTTATGTTTTATCATGCTCTTTTAAAGCAGCCTTAAAGATCTTGAAAAACTACAACTATTTTATATGCAATATTTTGCTCTACATAATCAATAAGTTTTGAAAAAAAATTTTGATTTTACAAAACTGTTGACTTTCGTTTTTTTAAACTTTTCGTGGAGAGTGTTACAATTACAAATAATAATAAACAAGAATTTTTCACTTCATATAAATCGATAGAATGCGTGTCTCTTGATAAAGTGGATTTTTACCAAATAAAAGCAGTTTCCCCAACAGTTTTTCGCTAGTAATTAATGAATAAATAACTTTGATGCTTCTTTGGGTCGCGATCATGTTATAAGCGGCAGGACACATTTGCGGCAGGATACAGTCGCGGTAAGTTACAGCATCTCTCATTGAGAAAAATTTGAACTCCACAAAAAATGATCAAAAATTAGTGGTGTGACTTAAATTATTTCTGTGACCAATCACAGCGGTGTCTTCCCGCATCCCACGAGACATTGGTAAATGAAAAGGGGCACAGGGGTGTGACCTACATTATTTCTGAAACTTTTGCCAATTTTTCTTGGAGTTCTAATTTTTCCAAATGAGACATGCCGCAATGTGACATGCTACAAATGACTCTTGCCACTTGTTATATGACCCGACCTCGCCTCTCTGACAATTGATGTTTCTTTGATATAATAATTTATACACGTATATATGCGTTAATAAATTTTATTTTTAAAGAATAGAGTCAATTTTCCCAACAGTTTTTCCCAAATAATTAATGAATTAATAACATTGGTGTTTTTCTATTATATTGAAAAAACATCAAATGTCAGAGAAGCACCAAAGTTATTAATTCATTAATTCCTTGCGAAAAACTGTTGGACTTTGAAAATTAAAATTATTAACATATACGCATTCTATCGATTTAGATCAAATAAAAAACTCCTGTTTATTATTATCTCTAATTGCTTTTTAAACATTTCCCTGAAAAAATATACAAAAAAAAACCAAGAGTCAAAAATTTTCTAATTTCAAAATTCAAAATAGTTGTATTTTTTCAATATCTTTAAGACTGTTATGAAATTGCATTATGACAAATCAACACCCTTTTTCATAAATTAGAAAAACTACACGGAACTTTTTATTTTCATTGTAAAAACTAGTGTCACACTTAAACTATTGACTACATAAAAAAAGATTTTACAGAACAAATGTGTAATTTATTGAGATCTACATTTCATGTGTTTAATATTTTTCTATAAAATGCATCATTGTCAATATATAGTTTGTTGTTTGACTAAAATCATGATATATCAGCGTGGTTTTCATTTTTGGTCGATTTTTCGAAAAATAATGATTTCACCAAAAAAATATTGTGTAAAAAAAGTTGTGTTTTTACGAAATAAGCCATTTCTCTGTAGAATATTTTTATATAAAAGCTTTTGTTTTAACAAACAAAAGTAAAATAATTATGAATATAGTTAAAGATATAGTCAAATATTAGGCTAATTGAAAATAATGAAGAACGTGATTTATTAAGACATAGAATAATTAATACTTCACAAAATTTTTTACAGAATAATAAAATTACAGAAATTGATAGAATTTTAGCACAAAACATTAAGAAAACACAAACATTTATTAAAGCTAATAAACAATTACTAATAACTCATGCAGATAAAAGTAACATTACAGTAATACTAAGAAAGGAATCTTATAATAATAAAATGCAAGAATTATTAAATGACACTAATACTTATGAAAAATTAAATGAAAACCCTTAAAAAGAATTAAAAAATAAAACATTTAAATTGTTAAATTCTTGGAGAATTAATGGTTATTTAGATAAAGAATTATTACGAAAAGATATTTTAGTTCATGATACTAACATTCCTAGAATATATGGGTTACCTAAAGTTCATAAAGATAATTGTCCACTTAGACCTGTAGTATCATTAATAAACTCACCTACTTATAAAATGGCTAATATTTTTAATAATATTCTTAAAAAAAGCTTTAATAGTACCAAAATATCAAGTAAAAAATTCTTTTGAATTTAAAAATAAAATAATTAATAAAACAATTCCACATGATCATATCATGGTTTCATTAGATGTTTCTTCATTATTCACAAATGTACCACAGGAATTAGTTATCAATAGTATATTAAGTAGATGGATTCATATAAAAAACTATACAGAATTACCTATTGAAAAATTTGAAGAAGGAATAAAATTTTTAATGGAACAAACAGTTTTTAAATTCAATAACAATTTTTATAGACAAATTTTTGGAACACCTATGGGTTCACCTATTTCTCCAACATTAGCTGATTTAGTTATGCAAGATTTAGAATCAAATGTTATTAAAAATTTAAATTTTTCGTTACACACATATTTTAGATATGTTGATGATACGTTTATTATATTACCTAAAGATAAACTACTTTATTTATTAAATCAATTTAATTCTTATCATCCAAGGCTTAAATTTACACATGAAATTGAAAGTAATAATTCTATTTCGTTTTTAAATGTTAAAGTTATAAAAACTGATTCAGGTAATATCATAACTGATTGGTTCCGAAAAAATACTTATTCAGGTAGATATCTAAATTGTATTTCAAACCATCCAATACAACACAAAATTTCAATAGTAAAAAATGTTATTGATACAGCTTTAAAATTATCAGACAAATCATTTCACAGTAAAAATATAGAATTTATTAAAAAAAACGTTACTTTTAAATAATTACCCAATAGAATTTATTCAAATACATGTTAGTAATAAAATTAAAACAATTACAGATTCTTTTTCCAACCAAAACAACACAAAAATAATAAAAAATTTAAATTTTAAACCAATAATATCAATTTCATATCATGGTAAGTTATCTTTTGAAATTAAAAGAATTTTAAATGATTTTAATATTACAACAAATTTTAGAATTGATTCTAAACTTGATAAATTCATAAAATTAGGAAAAGATTTATTAGACAATTATCAATTTACTGATGTAGTATATAAAATTCAATGTTTGAATTGTGAAAAATGTTATGTGGGTCAAACTAGTAGATTACTTGCTACAAGAATAAAAGAACATCATGATAATTTTAGACAAAATCCAAAAAACCATAAAGTCATAGCAAAACATCAGTTAGAAACTGGACATGTGATCGATTGGGATAATGTTATAGTATTACATCATGAACCTAATGAATTTAAAAGATTAATAGCAGAAATGTTTTTCATAAAGAAAAACAGTAATAATTGTTTAAATATAATATCAGATCTTAACAATTATAGTCCAATTTATAATATAATTTTGGATTCTCTAATTTAATAAAATTGTAATGTTTAAATACGAATTGATGAATTTTTTCTAAGTTTTTAAAAAATTTTTACTATTTTAAATAACACATTATAAATTTATATACATTAATTATTACAAATTTGTAACGCAAAAATTCAATATTATAATTAGATCTACATAGAAACTATAGCACCTTATATTATAAATCGTTGATACGTCATTGCTTATTCCATCTTTTGTTAAGAACTCTCTTCCTCTCTGTATTGAATGTATCGTAGCAAAAATGGAGCGAAATAGAAGCTCCGACTGTTTTACTAAACTAACCAAGTTATTAAAGAAAAAAATATATAAATTTAGAAGAATATTGAATTAATTAACATTTTTAAAGCTGTAACAACAAATCTTTTCAAAAAATGAAGCTTATAAGGTAAACAAATTTTCAATTATAATTTCTAACCTAAAAATTAAGGAAACAAATTTTTATTTTTATTTTTAATTTTCAACTATTTTAATGATATTAATTATAATTAATTAATATCACATATATGTATACAGATGAGGAATAGAATTTTACTGAAAAATTAAAAAATGTGATGAACTTTAAAATATGGAAATGGAACTTCAAAGTCCTGATGAGGAAAACGTTATAGTTTTCGAAACGTCGACAATAAAGAAATTTTAACAACGAATTTCTACTGACTTGGTCTGAAGTACGTCAATTTTACCAACTAATTATTAATTATTCATACATATATAAAAGCAATTTAGAGGTCGTTTCAAAAATTTATTTGACCTCAGAAATTAACATTCACGGAAAAGCCTTCAATCCTTTTTTTGCACAAGGTCGAATTTATGAATTTGCATACAATTTTCACATATACAAAGTTTGGACTATACAGCAATTAAATTGATGTGAAAATTATATAAATTTGATAAAAAGTATCTTTTTTATCCTTCTAAATATTTATGTAAAATCAAAACAAAGACTTCACTAAAATTACTTTTATGTAGTTTCTATCTAGTATACTATACCTGATAACTGTATACAGAAGCGAAATCGCTGAACTTGAAAATTAGAAATTAGCAGCTCTTTAAGTTTGGTGAAATGTAGTTATTTGATAGACAATTTTGAAGATGGCTTTATTTTTTCATTTTTTGGTATACGTGTGTGGTAAATATTTTCCCTAAAACTATATTCTAAAACGAATAAATTTAGCCACTAAGGATTATTGGCTGTTTTTTGGCGGTTTTTTTGGCACCTGCTATTAGGGGAAAAGTTGCCAGCTAAATCGCTGACATGTTCGCGCAGAATTTTGGCTGGATTTAAAAAAAATCTTTGGAAAAACTCATATATATCTGCAACTTAAAGTTTTAAATTTAAATCAGTAGTATGTGAGGTATAATTTTCGTGAGTAGCATATTGGTAAAATTGCTTGAGAAAACGGAAATATGTGGTGCTTAAATTCGATAATTGGTAGCCAATGTCTGAACTCTAAAGCAAAACGCGATGCGAAGTTTTCAGAGAGTGGTAATTCTGAAATTCAAGCGACGGCGAAGACGACGAAAATGATGGTGGCGGTGGCGAGGTAGCGCAAATGCGAGACGACGAAAATATTGGGTCTATTTCGAAATTCTATTTCGGTGCGTCGGCCGAGAACCGAGCGCGCGCCACTCCTCCCAACTACATACAAGTGCGCTACGCGCTCGCAGTTATCACTGTTCTGACTATCATCCAACGATCGCGTTTACGTTTATGCGAACGTTGGTCCATCGTTTTTCTCGTGAGGAAATGGCTAGACGATATGAGATACGTCATTCGTCTGAGGCGCGGGTGCGTAAGTTAAAAATGGCCAAAGTTCTGGCCACGCAAAACATCACACATTTACTATGACAATTCCTCCAGTCAATTCATAACATCATCTCAAAGCGTTCGCATTTCAGCTAACCAGACATAAGAGCAGTCAAATACTTTTGCATTTTAAATAAAACATTCAAAAATATAATCCCTCTAATTCGAAATTCAAAGAATTCTGTTATTGATTACAAACGTGGGATAAATTATATCTTGTAGGTCTGTAATTTAAAGTGAGTTACATCTTTCGTTCTTTCCGAATCTCAAATATTCGAACATTCCATTCAAATGCCAGTGAATTTTAATTGTTTGAGATTTAAATCTATGTACCAAGTATTTTTATTGTGGAATCTTTTAACATTTCTGTAAGGTAATTATTTTATAAATCGTTTGAAGGTGAACCTCAATCCCCTTCTAAGTTCATGGAACTTTTTTATGGTTTCTTATAGCTATGATATGAACTCCTGCCAAAGGATTTGGAACCAAAAATTTCCACCTTCAAATAATTTTTTAAAATGCAATCATTTTTCAAAAGCTCTACTTTGTAACAGTACTTACGGAAAAATGTTTACCGTCTATACACTAATGGGGAGGCTCTTAATAGGCTTCCCGCCCGTCTTAAAACTAACTACACTAATGTTTCGCTTACAAAAACAATTTGATTCGAGTCACTTGTTCTTTCTCTAAAGAAATAATATTTGCAATTCAAGAATTTTTAAAGGCACGCAGAAAAATTCTTTAATAAAGACTAGTTTCTTTTATAAATGTTTACATCACAAAGTACTTCCAGACACTTTTATTTATATATTAGGTACATTTTTTCATGGGAAATTTTTACTTTTCTAAAAAAGTTAAAAGAGGTATCAGTTAATAGTAATAAATCTTGACAAAATGAATATTTTCTGTTTGAAACATTTCTTTTCCAAGTTCAGCTGTTTCTAAAAAGCTTTTGAAATATTTAAGATGTTAATTTTCTCATTTTTATCCATACCAGAGCCAAAAATGGTCCCTCTTCGCAATCTATAAGTTTTATGTGACATGCTTTTCTCTAATATTAACAGAATTAAAAACATTTGTTGTCAATCGGAATTTGAAAAATATTTTTTTCATTCTATTTTCTAAATATGATTCGTAGAACTTTTCACATTCTCATCATTTGGGATTGAGAAAGTAGTCGAATCGTCTTTCAGACCTCAGTTTTTCAACGGATCTCTACATTTTGAAACCCCCTGAAGCCAAAAATCAAGTTTTGGCGATGGCGTCTGTCTGTATGTCCGTAAACACGATAACTCTTGAAAAAATTGACGGATCAAATCGACCTGTGGCACACTTCTTTCGGGTCCTCAAAGAAAGAACTAGTTCCTTGACCAGCATTCCTTGACCAACGGTTATGGTTTTATCCATCGAAAATGCTATGCAAAAATCGAATAATCCAATTTTACGCCAAACGACGACAGATACGTAAGAAAGTTGAAGAGAAGAATTGAAGCTTTTGAAACTATCTACAATTTTTTCCTTAACCGTTTTTTATAGATTTTGTGTTTTCGGTTTTATGCATCGAAAATTAATAAGTCGAAAATTCTAATTTTAAGCTAACGTCGACAGATACGTAAAAATGTTTAATAGAAGAGCTGTAGATTTTTAAGAGACCTATAATTTGTCCTTAACCCTTTAACGACCAAGCCTTGATCCCGTTGAATAAAAATTCTGAAAAAATTCAGGAATAATGTACAGTCATTTTTTGATCGATTTTTGCAAAAAAATTTTTTTTTAATATTTATAATTTTCTCAGTTTCTATTGAGTATACGATAACACATAACCACCTCACGGGATGCGGAATAGTCCACTTCGATCTAATGCACGTATTTATTTTGCAGAATTCTAAGCTTGTTACCTGAAAATTAAGAAAATCGAAAATAGTGAACGTTGCTCAGCTGCAGCAGTGGTCGTTAAAGGGTTAAACATATTTTGATAGGACTTCGTATTTTAGTTTTAGTTATCGAAAATACTATAAAAAACCACAAAATCAAATTTTGAGTAGAACGACGCGAAATACGAGAAAAAGTTTTCAGACGGAATTATAGCTTTTGAAAAGAACTACAGCATTTTTTCAACCATGTTTTAACAGAACTTGTCATGTTGGATTTATTTATTTTATTATTATTATAGGTTAGCAGTTCGAACTCGAAAGTTCATTGCCTCATCTA
>CAKNYM010049410.1:35952-83245 GCA_932195095.1 Andricus curvator
TGAGGACGCGCTACGTAGTGGTGATAGGAAACCCACCGAGTAGGTTGGATTTATTTATCGAAAATAATATGAAAAAATCGAAAATTCAAATTTTGAGCCAAACGAGACGAAATACGGAGAAAAGTTTTTGGAGGAATTTCTGCTTTTAGAAATTCGTACAATATATCTGTGAACCTTTTTTTGACAGAACTCGTCTTTTTTCATTTATTTATCGAAATTGATAAGCAAAAATAGAAAATTTAAATATTACACTATGAAAAAAATTCCGATTTTTAGCATAACACCATGAGATAGGAAAGATAGTCTAAAGAAAGAATTGTATCTTTGTATTGTAAGGTAACTCAGCAAATAAATATACATTTAAAAATGTTTGTTGAAAATCGAGCGCGCAGCGCGAGTGTCACGATGAGAATGTTTACCTCAAAGCCTACAGAGCTTTAAGCAATTTAATCTTTAACTATACATAATTACGTGAAAAATTCAGAGTATGAAGATGCATAAAATACTGGGATTTAAAAGAGATGTTTTTGCTAAAGTTTCATTAAAGTATTCCGAGTGCAAAGAACATATAACCGAGCGCGAAGCGCGCACAAACTCCGATCTTTCAAGTTTCCTCTTTTTCACATATCCGGGGGATACTAATATCATAATTTATCTACGACTCTTCCATACAATTAACATAATTTAAAATTTATTTTTAGAATTTTAATTTGTAATCGGTGATCCAACGATAAAAAATTATGATTAAATTTTTTTTTACTTTTGAAGTTCTCTCGCAGGATCCGTTCTTTCGAAGTTCTCTCAGAGAATCTCTCGCAAGCTTTTATCTTTCTTTAGTGCTTAAAATTAAAAAATCATAATAACTTCTTTCTTCCCGTTTTTAAACTTATTAGTATACCATTAAGCCATTTCCCTTTCGGGGTAGGCGTGACACTACCCGATTCGGGTAGTGTTTCTAGGTTGATAACTTGTAGTAAATAAATACAAGTGTGGGCTCACCACACCCACGATGTGCCAACAGCACTCAGTTTTCTCGAATGGTCACCCATCCAAGTGCTAACCGCGCCCAACGCTGCTTAACTTCAGTGATCTGACGAGAACTGGTTTTTTCAGCGTGGTATGGCTGTTGGTTTAAATCTCAAATAATTCAATTTATTATAGAAGCATCAGTTTTAAATATTCTAAACCTTATATTCTTGTTGTCAATTTTGAATGGAATAGTAGAAAATTTACTTTTATTTCAAGCATCAGATGCCTTTCAACATTTTAAAAAATATTGTGAAAACTACTCGCAGAGAGTCGCTTTCGATACGGTGAAGTAGGATCTCATTTCCAGCAATGCATCGGTACTCGATGAAACCGATCCTATTTGAAGCGTCTCTAAGCAGACGGATCTTTCGAGCATTACTTCCACTGCGCCAGATCCCGTTTCGCCGAGCCGGCGACAGTATTGCTTGAAGAAAATGGCTTTTCGTTTGTATTTACCAAGTAGCTACTTGATTCTATAGAACCGCAAAAATCAAAGTATTGAAGTTTATTTTTTAGGAACTTGCATGTGAGTCCAATTAATTCTTGTTGCAAAATTTTTTGAAAATTATCTACTGATGCAACTTAAACTTAAGTTATTGTAATTGAATTTCCATAAATTTTCTCTAGATATCCGAATCAGCTTATCAATATATCTACTATTTTTGTATTTTATTGTAGTACTTCGCCTAAAATTAATTTAAACCCCGAAATTCCTATACAACAACCTTCTTCTGCTACTTTTGATATTTTAAGTCACGTCATCAAAAAATGTGCATTTATAAAAAGAAAACTAAAAGCGAAAAACTTCAAAATGCACCCCATGTCCTAGAGAACTTACATGATGAAAAAATCGCACTTCCGCAAGGTAGTCATTAATCGCAACTAAAAATACTGAAAAGTCTGAAAGATTGAAATTTTCAGTTTAAAACATTTTAAAATTTAAAAGTATTCCGTTCTGAAAACCTGGTTCTAAAATTTTTAAACTTACAAGTACTCAAACTTAAAGTTGTTCGACTTTAATGGATTAAAATTGAAAAACTGAAATTTTAAATCTCGCTGTTTTTAATTGTTGAATTTAGAACTGCAGAAAATTACAAATTTGGAAATGTGCCGTTCTGAATATTTATTTCAAGCTCTATCTTCGCACAATCAAGGCGGTTAATGTCGGTTAATGTTATTGGGCTAATTTTAGACTTTTCATTCGACCCAGCGCCTGGCCAGCACCAGTGGTCTTTATCCTTTAAATTTGCTGAGCTTCCGCTGAAACTGGGGCCATTTTCGGTCCCAGTCAAGGCTATTGTCACTTTTGCTACGACAACCGATTCTGAAAGTAAAAAGGAAGAATCTGACTTAGCAATGGTCCACTACTCATCCGAAACACGTCGTTATTCTGGACAAATATGTTTTAAGTGGAAAAAGCCAAATTCCGGCCCAGCATTAAGAAAAAGTGTTGATACGGCCCACTCGATCTTACAAAAGTATACAAAAGTGTATAAACTATGACATGTGACCGTCCGCGAAGAAAGGGACCTATAAACGCAAAAAATCAATTTTTAGTCTTTTACAGCCATACCACGCTGAAAAAACCAGTTCTTCATATATTTTCAGATCACTGCAGTTAAGCAGCGTTGGGCGCGGTTAGTACTTGGATGGGTGACCATTCGAGAATACTGCGTGCTGTTGGCCCGTCGTGGGTTTGGTGAGCCCACACTTGTAGTTATTTACTACAAGAAACTATCCATCTAGAAACACTACCCAAATCGGATAGTGTCACGCCTACCCTGAAAGGGAAATGGCTTAATGGTATACTTACTTACTTACTTACACTAATTACTATTTGGTTATTTGCTCTATCATAATAAAAAATATTGTTTCTACATTTGAACAATTCGAATTTTTATTAAACTGCAAAGTGAGGCCTTCTCAGGGAGTTCCTGTGTTGGACCGGCGCCTCTAAAATCGCTCCTCCTGAAAATGAAGCTACCGCGCGTTAGGTCCCTTTCTTCGCGGACGGTCACATATAGAGAAATGGCTTGAACATTAAAAGTCGTAAAGTGTTACACTGCTTCTAGAAAAGATTTACGAGAGTCGTTTTTATTCCCGTAATAGCTAGATCTTCCAGATACTCGATGGCGAAATTTTGAAGCCTTCATGTTATTACTATACGACGGTGCAAAGTCGGAAGGGGTGTATTTTTATACTTCCCCGACTTCCGGTCAACGACACCGTGACGTAGTACTCATACTCATACTCTAGCTGAAGCGTTAGAATGCTGAACACTTAATTGGCGGCGGATGCCACGTCCTTGAGCGTGTTTGGCTATCGATTATTTAATTGGCCCAAGTTCTACGCCCCATTAAAGAGCAGCTGATGTAACCTTTGATTCATCACTACTTGCTCAGTTCACTAATATTTCAGGGCGATGTAGGTTCAAGTGACAGTTGAAAAAATCACTTTACATTTTTAGTAAGAACGTGTAACATGTCGAAGGAGAAGAAGTGCGTCTCTATATTAATATAACCGATGCCTCGTCGAATTTAATTCTATTTATGTTTGAAAGAGAAAATTCCCCATAATTTGTTTGACATAAAAAAGTTCTAGTTTTTAATTTTTTTTATTGTTGGATCTATTTATGAATTTTTACATGCTGCTGGCCTTAAGTAAAGATTTGGTTTCGATTGAACAAAATGTTAGCCTGGTTTTGGCCTTTAGTTTTGGTTTATAATTTTTGTAATGAAAGCTCATTACCAATTATTGATTTGCCATACCAGCGACACGCAACTTTCACTGTTTTCGAGAAAATCGACTTTAAAATATCCGCCAGAAGGCATGTAGAAATACACTTTAAATCGGCCGGCAGCTTAGACAGTAGCGCTTCAGCTTCATAGCCGAAAGGTTGCGTGTTCGATTCTCTCCACGTACACTTTATATATTTTTTTATTGATTAAAATGTTTATAAATATAATTTCCCTTAATAATATTCAAAAATTATGGTAACGATAATTATTATTATCTCTTTTCTCGGAAAAACTGAATTTCTTTAACTTGATCGTGTTTTTTGCAAACAAATTTACTTCCTATAAATGATATAAATTGCTTTCATAATATTTACCAATTATATTGAAAAGTAAAATAAAATCCGAAAATTATATTTATAAACATTTCAATAAAAAAAATGTAGGCAGCCAGAATCGAACACGCAACCTTTTGATATGAAGCCAAAGCGTTACTGCTCTATATGGCTTGTGGCGGATATTTCAAAGTCGATTTTCTCGAAAACAGCAAAAAATTGCATATTACTGCTTTGACAAATTAATACTCAGGTAATGACTTTTCATTGCAAAAATTATGAAGCAAAGCTAAAATTGAGAATTACTGATCTGCCTATATTAGTCTTTCACGTGCGAAGAAGGGTACCAGTGAAAATATTCTAAACAGAGAAATTAGAAGTATTTAAAAAAAGTTCAGCAATGTTCCGGCAATATTCCATTGAAAGAGTTTAGATAAATTTTCAATAATATTCTGGCATCATTCCTTAGAGATATTTCAGGTTTCAAGGCGAATATTTTATAACGTTTCCATGGAATATTGACCGAGAATTCCATTGAAATATTCTAGAGATAGAACATTATTCAATTCTTTGAATATTACTGTAATATACATTTTAAAATGCTTTTTCCAATGTATAAACTAAATCTCCCAAGAATATTAGGAGAATATTGAGTGTTATGTCGATATCTTGATTATTAAGCTATTGTTATACTTTTTGAATTTATATGCATAATAAACGTATATATTTTCCATATAAACGCTACATTTTTGTAATACTTTTCCTTAGTTTGTATCTTAAGCGGCTAAACTTCTTTATTGACAAGCTTCTTTCGACCACCCTGCCAGTTTTTACTGTTATCGAGGACAATTCCAATTTCGTCGAGGACAGCCTTTTTCGAGATTCCTTTCTTTTTCTTTTGTTTGTGTTCAACGGTGAACTCCATAACTTTAACATTTATTCAGCTTCTTGGAAATACGTACGTAGTTTTAATGAAATTATTTGAATAATTGAAGTCTTTTATTTTAATTTCTTTTTAACCATCAGGAGTGACATTTTTAATATGTTTGATCTATAATTATTTTGTGAGTTCAGAATTATAATTAATTTTTATTAACGATCTTCCCTAAAAAATCTTAGGATGACGATTTCAGATGACTTCAAACATATTTATGATTCTTCGAATGTACAGTATTTAATGAAATATTCACGTTTTTCAGTCTGGTGTTAAAGATAGAGGACTTTTTGTTTTCAGCGCGGCATTGATATTTTAATATCGATTTGCTAATTTTTTCTACACAAGAAACATGTCATAAGAGTAATTTAAAGTTAATTTATTTAGTAGTGATGTTTGATTATTTAATTCCGCTTCGTATTATAAGTTTCCATTCACTTATGTAAAGAAAAATTAATTTGTAAAATTTGAATTGCAAAAGTTTATAAACAACGAGTTTTCCTCGTGAAATTATAATTAATTACAAAATTTTTTCATTTATAAGACTATAAGCCAATATAATATGCTTGCCCACAATCTCTCATGTAATAAGAAAATGTAAAAATTCATTCTACGAGTTATTAAACGAAGGATAAATATAATAGAATATATAAGGTGAGATCATTAAATACTTAAAAAAACTCTCGTAGCCAAAAAAAAGGTGTAAGTGGTCCTCTTTGGCCGATTTTCAGTAGCAGCACTCAATATTGCAGGCGCACGGGCGTGAAATTCTTTAGGAATCATATAGCTCCCACCTACCAGTTGGAATGCAAATCGGGTTTAAAGTTAATCCAGACAGTCGTTAAAATGCGAAGATCCAATGTAATAACGATTATTATGAGAATGAGCCTAAGAATCGTGTCGCGTCCGCTCGAGCCGCGATAGTCGAGATATACTCGTAATCCAGGCGCCCTATGAAATTTGAGGAAAAAATGCTACCTGAAATTTGACTTCGGATTCTTGTAGTGATATCATGTAGAATAAAAGCCTATATGTTTACGACCAAGGTTTCGGAAGCACTGTGTGTGTAAACAATCGTCAAAGATAGCAAAAACAGGTGTTTTGTTTATTGCAACTAACCTATATGTCTTTCAGAAAAAACTTTAGTTAAAAAATGTAGTTCTTACAAATATCTAGAAAATGACGTGTCGTACATTAAGATTTGTTCACTTGGAAAAAAATAAAAACCGCCCGAAAGTGACTTTTTTTAAATATGCAATTATTATTGCAATAATTATTGATCAAGTTTCAAGCTTTCAGAAAATATGTCCCCTACCACCCTTAAAAAGTGTGCAAAACTTCAGCCCGAAATAATAATTAGTTTTCATAAAAACTTATTTGTTATTAAAAAATGGACTATTTTTTAACGGAATTTTTACAGATTTGGCCGATAGCATCTCAAGAAAAAGTGGGTTATTGTTATCCACAGGAGTTGTACTACCAAGTACCCTTAGTGGTAAAACGATTATTTATCTTCAAATTGCATCAAAATGGCTTACAAAAGATGTTAAGTTTTCTTCTTGTATAACAAATGAAATAAGTACGTCAATTTTCGTTTTATAAAGCTCAATTTTGTACCAAATATAGAAAAAGAGTGCTACTTATTGTTATAAAATTCACGAAAATATGCATTCTAAATTTATTGTTTATAATCGTGTCTGATTCACGGAAAAGTTCACAGAAAAGGATCGACGCAGTCAGTGGAGGCGGAGTGGGGGAAGCCGCTGTGGAATGCCAGGAGCTCGCGCGGCATTGAATTCACGTGTTCAAATTTCAATGAGTTTTAATATCTTGGCAACAAATTGTTGTCTCAAGATGTTTCTTTTTTCAAATTTGGACTAGCTTTCCGTGCTGGTTACAAATCTAATGGTTGCTTCTCGAAAAAATTATATCTAATACCTTATGTTTAAAACTATTTTATTTATCCTCCCTAATTTTCCATTATTATATTGTTTATTGGTTTGACTATAATATATACCTTAGTTTTTTAAAGATTTACATCTGAAAAATTACTTTAGGAAAAAAAATAATTTTTAAAGTCTTCAAATATTGTCCAATAACCATACGTACGCGACAGCGGCTTCCCTTACTTCGCCGCCACAGACCGCGTCAATCCTTCTCCCATAATCAGTCACCATAATCAACGACATAATAATAATGCATTCCCTTGGAAATTTAATAACAAATAGTAGCTCAATTTAAGAATTAAATATCGTTTTGCGCTAAGTGTATTTGATAGCACAACTCCTCTAGAGGACAATAGGCCCAATTTTTGTTAAGATCTTATCGGCCAAATCGGTAGAAATCCCGTTGAAAAACAGTCCATTTGTTAATAACGAATGAGTTTTGATAAAAACTAATTATTATTTCAGGCTAAAGTTCTGCACACATTTTAAGAGTGGTAAGGGACATATTTTCTGAAAGTTTCAAACATGTTAATTAATTATTGCAATAATAATTGAATATTTTAAAGAAGACACTTTCGGATGGTTTTATTTTTTTCCAATTAAAAAATGAACAAATCTTAATGTACGACACGTCATTTTGTAGATATTTGTATCACCTACATTTTTTAAATAAACTTTTTTTCTGACAGACATATAGGTTAGTTGCAATAAACAAAAAACCGTTTTTTGCTATCTTTGACGATTGTTTGCACACACAGTGCTTCCGAAACCTTGGTCGCATACATGGCGGTTTTTGTTCTACATGCTAGCACTACCAGAATCCGAAGTCATATTTCAGGTAGCATTTATTTCCCCGAATGAGCCTTTTTTTCATAGGACGCCTGGACTATCGTAGAAGTACTCGTATATTGTCAGCGAAGAGACCAGTAATAATAATAGCACTTTTTGTGACTTCTTCTCATGATGCTGACTGACTGCACGGAGAAACTTTGTACTGGAAAAGTTACTAAATTAGGTTACAATGGAGGGACAAAGGCGATAATTTGTATATTTTAATACAGTGGTAGTAAGCTGTACTATTTTCATATGAAAGTTTCGTGTTGATAATACCAATTCTTAGTATTTTCTGTAGCAAAATCCTGGATAGAATAAATTAGTAGAGACATTATTAAATTGTATTAAAAGAATAGAAGTAATAAGTATCTAAAATAACATAAAAGACTAAATTTGTAAGAGGAACTACTATTGTCTGTAGGAACATGAATTGTACCATGACACTTCCTATTTCTTGCATTATAGAGTAAGACAAATTCGGTAGATTGCTCTGGAATATTAGTAAGTTACTTAGTAAGCGAGCCTAGCGTTGGACCGAGCGCAGCCGAGTGTGAACGATGTGAGCCGAACAACACAACGGCACAACACAACGTTTAAAATGAACCAACTGTCAATTAAAAATTTTAATTTCATGATTCTAACTTAAAAATTGTTCATTTTGAATATTTTTATTTTAAAATATAAATTTTATTTCATTTTCAACTTGCTAATTACAGTTTGGAAATCTTCAGTTCAGATCCTTATTACAATAAATTATGATAATTCGAAAGCCTGTGAACAATCAATGAATGATTTAATGAAAATTAATTGAAGTGCTAGGCATTTACTTCATAGAGGCGATAAATTTCTGAATCGCATAATCTGGTTTAGCAGGATGGAATATCGCCGTGCTGCCGCGTTGGAGACCCGTGTTCGATTCCCACAAGCCTTATGTTAATCACATTTTTCTGTTTCAGCTTGTAATATAATATTCCTGTATGTATATAATAAATTTATAAACTGCATTTATATAATCATATGTACTACTCCTGTAGGCCTATAGTCAGCATGTACGTCGTATGCTTGTGTAAAAGAGTAAGTGTGTCGTGACCTTCAACGCGACGGGGCACGTGTTGGGTTTATTTTTTTCGTCTGCTAATCCGACTGTACCAATTTTTACTAAGTCATTTACTAAATCAGTGCGCCAGTTTCTCTCGACGTTACTACAGTTGTTTGCAAATATTGCAGTAAGTGGCTGTAATACATTGCTTGCTGGTTTACTACAGAGGTTTGTAAATACTTCAAACCTTTTTTGAAATAAATGTAACATTTTTAGATTTGATTCCAATAAATTTTGTAGTTCGGGATGTAGTTACCAGTTACTACTCGAAGTAGTAAACATTACAAAAGTTCCGCTCTGTCCCTCCATTGCAAACTAGAAGTAGTAAAATCTAGTCTGATTTTTAGCAAATATTACAGCAAAAGGTTTCTCCGTGTGCACTCTGTTATACCATCCCCAATTTCCGCCAATCGATGGAATCGCCCACTAATTCTATTATCAGCGAAGCATACTGTGGAAATTTCATCAAACCGCGTGCCTTATAGAAGACACGCGCTTGACACTGACCTAAATGCTTGGTCAAACGCGCTAATGGCTTTCTGATAACCGTGCACAGTTTTCGCTAATGAAGATTCACTGGCCCGGTACACATACCGCTCTATCACTAATCAACGATTTACTACCGCGACACAAGTTATGTACTCGTATGTGTTATTTTGTTCGGTTGTACCACATCACATAGTAGAGCAATCATCAGCTATAAACAACATGTACCATTACGCCAAATGAATAACTATTTCAACTGATGAAGTATATATTAAAAAATGTAATGCAAAAAATGTTTGCAAGGGATACAAATTACCTAAAAGGATTGATCATTTCAAAAAGTTGATTTAGGAGTATATAATTTTTATGGAATTATTTTTGTACAAAAATGATATGCTCATTTCTACATATGTGGTATGAAACAAACTAAAGTCGGGGTTTTTTCTGCTACTTTAAATGTGTATACATATACATATCTCTATGAAGGAAGGTGTCTTTGTGCTTGGAAAATGTAAAAAATAATAAATATGAAAAATAAAGTCAAATTTAATAATTACTATACATACATACATATATATATATATATATATATATATATATATAATACATTCAAATAGATTAATAAATATTACTATGTATTGCTTATGTTTTTAAACTTTCCATTACTTTTGAACTTTGTAAATTATATATTTATATGTTAGTTCCTCTTCTCACATCTGAAGTTGCATTTTTGTGGCCACAAAGATTATCCCTTTCCTAGAAAAATTATCATGGAAGAGTATTTGAGGGAAACGCTTGTCAGAAATCACTCAAATCGCCCGATTTCGTACGTAATACCGATCTGGCCCCGATCGGGATTCCCGATCTGGCCCTGATCGGTAGAATTCTGTGGCCCATACTTGGGCCAGACCGGGCCAGACCGATTTCCTACTGAAACGCCATCTCGATGCGCTCACAGAATTAGTGCTGGGTATTGTTTTTTGATGTGCAGTGAATTTCGAATATTACTCGTTTGTAATATTCTATTATATTTTACTTTTGAAAATGCCTAAGGCAAGTACGCCACTTTTTCGGATGCATCGAGCACTAGCCCAGTATACCTCGAAACCTGCGTGAGGAAAATGAAAGTAAGTAATTATTGCGCTCTGCGGCACATTGACACCTAACCACAAATAAATTAACCATAAATTAACTTGACTTTTCTCAACAAATGTAAATGAAATTATTATAGATGGTAATGTAAGTGATCCTGAAGTTAATATTGACCAATCTGTTCAATTTTTGAATTCGGACGAGCCAGAAAATTTGGATCCACTTAAAAGTCAATTTCTGACTGACATCAACGCTGTTTCAGGTATGAATAGTAGATTCACAATTACTTCTTTATTACACGGTAGTCTTGTTATTCCATCTTTGTTATCTTTTATTCAGTTTTGACGAATGTGAGTGACATGATGGGTGATCAATTGCCACGTTGAAACAGTTAAAACAATGTGGACCATGCAATATGGGAAATTTAGCAACAGGATTTATTCTCCTGCCTTTTCTTGTGGATTACGTTTGGGCCAAGGAGGAAGAGCAAGGTAATTTACTGAATACTTTTTACACTTTTTTTTTGTTTCGTTGACACGTAACGGTTCTGAGAGCACGTGGGGCGCTTGTCAAATTTGAAAAACTGTTTTTATTTTATTTTCTCGGGACCAGTTTAATCATTATTAATCTAAATTATTTTACCAATTTTGGATTGTTTTTGAAAATACCGCATATTGAATTCAATGTGAAACGCTTTAGATCCCTATAATTTGAAATCGAAATATATTGTATTATCAACAAAAAAGTTGAATTTTCAACCCAAAAAGATACATTTTCAACAAAAAGAAATTAATTTTTAACTAAAATAAATTATTTTCAACCAAACAGTTGCATTAACAATGAAATATTTGAATTGTCAAGCAAAAATAGCTAATTTTGGAGAATTTAGTTTAACTTTTAACGAAATAGTTCAGTTTTAAAGTAAAAAGGCTTATTTTCTGAAGACAGTTGAAATTTAAACCCGAAAAGTTGAATCTTTAAACAAATAGATGAATTGTCAATGAAGACCAAAAATGGAATAGTTAAATTTGCAGGTAAGAAATTAACTTTTAACAACAAAAAAACACAAATTTTTAACAACAAAGTTTAACTTTCAACCAGAGAGGTGAATCTTTTTTAAAAAAGTAAATATTTAACACGGTAGTTCAACTTTCAACTAATTAGTTGAATTTTCAATCCAAAAATATGTATTTTTAACTAAATTATTAAATGTATAACAAAAAAGATGAATTTTCAACAAAAATGTCATTTTCTACCACATTGTTTCATTGTTATGAACAAGTTTAAATTTAAACTTCAACTTTTAACCAAGTAATTTTTATGTTCAGTCAAAAAAGGTGTTAATTTTAAATCAAAAACAGTTCATTTCAACCTAAAAAGACAAATTTTATGAACAAGTTTGAATTTAAACTTCAACTTTTAACCAATTAATTTTTATGTTTAGTCAAAAAAGGTGTTAATTTTAAATCAAAAACAGTTCAATTCAACCTAAAAAGACAAATTTTTCAGAAAATAGATGAATTTTCAGCCAGGGACATTAATTTACGACAAAAAGGCGAGTTTTGAACTCATAAACTCAATTTTCAACCAGAAATGAAATAGTTACACTTTCAATTGAAAAAATTCATTTTTCAACCAACAAAAATAGATTTTTGTACAAAATAGTTCAATTTTTGAATAAAAGACGATTTGTCAACAAACAAATAAAATTTTGAACTACGTAGTTCAACTTCCAACGTTAAGAAACTAGACGAAATTTTAATAAAGTATGTAGTTAAATTTTTAAGCCAAAAAGTCAAATACTCAACCATATAGATGAATCGTCAAAATTACAGTTTACAAAACTAATTTTCATGAAAAAAAACGAATTTTCAACCAGTTGAATTTAATAAAAAAGACAAATTTTTAACAACAACAAGAACATTTAATTTCAACAAAATTGTTGAATTTTTAAGTCGAAAAGATGAATTTTCATCATATGAATTATTTCAGCTTATTTAACATTTTTTCATAAAAAGCAAACCTTGTCCTGGCAATTTATACCATCTACAATAATCTTACGTTTCTTAAAAGTATAATTAAACATTTTTGTCTGAAACCCGTTCTTGAGGTGCCCGTACTACTTTAATTTTAACTCAAAATAATGATGCCATTACATATATTTCCAGCTGTTATTTGTGCTAAATTTTAAATCACGGAGGAGGAGGCTCTAAGCAACATTGAAACCATTATTGGAAATTCCAAAGATTGGGGTGGCCGTCGAAAGGAGAGGACCATGCACTAGTTTCGAGTTTACTTAAATTAAATGTATGTTATTTTGGTTTTAAATAAATAATAGTTTATAATTTATAATTTGCTCTTTATTCGCGAAATTCATAAAATGGATTATAATGAGACTGATCGGGTACCGATCGGGCACCGACCGGGTTTCCCGATCGGGAGTCCCGACCTGGCCCCGGCCTGGGCGTGTGTTTCATCCGCGATCTGGCCCCGATCAGAATTCCCGATCTGGGCCCGATTTGGCCCGGTCTGGCCCCGATCGGGGCCAGATCAAAATTTCTGCACGGGTATGTTGGATGATAAGGAAATTTATACAAAAGTTGGCCGCCTTCGGTTGCTACCTTACATAAACGCATTTGAAGCGATGAACAAAACAGTGTCGAGTTGTTTTTCTGTGAAGAAAGTTGGAAAAGGCTTAGAAAAAAATTTTAAAGAGTTTGAAAAAATGTATGTAGCTACTGAGTGTTCAAAAACTTTTAAAATTCACGTGATTTCACAGCATATCAGGGATTCTCTTCGTTTTCTTGATGGAGATAGACTGAGAATTTGGTCAGAGCAAGCAGATGAATCTATACACCAACAATTTTTAGTTTATTGGAATAAACATAAAGTAAATGCCATAAATCATCCCTCATATTTATTAAGATTTCAGAAAGCTTTAGTTTCATTTTCATTCTCGCATTTGTAAATACAGTTGTTCGTTTATATAAATACTTTATAAACAATGTTTTCAGTATAGAAAATTTAATTTATGAGATGTTATTCAATATTTTTTGTGAATAACAGATGTTTAAAAGTTAAAAAGAGTTTAAAGGTTTAAATATATATGCAATATAAAGTAATATTATATTAATCTATTTACATGTATTATATATATAGTAATTATTAAATTGACTTTACTTTTTCATATTTATTGTTTTTTATATTTTCCAAGCACAAAGACACCTTCCTTCATAGAGATATGTATATGTATACACGTTTAAAGTAGAATGGAAAATATTTTAGTATAAGATTTCAAGTTTTTGAGAATTAACCTTTTTAAAATGCTCTAAAAAATTTAAGTGAGCAAATAAAAATCTAAACTCAAGTGATTTTGCTTTCTCATTATGCATAGAATGAACCTACACAGACGGATATTCTCTACATTTTCACTTCATTTAAATCGGCTTCCGGGGCACCGTGCCGGGAGAAGGCGCGCCTGCTAAAGTTACGTTAGTCGGCGCGCATCGGGCATTTGGACTAATAGTAATATCATGGGAAAGAACTTAATAAATCTAATCAAATAGTATAAATAATACATTTTTATATTTTATTGAACTAAAGTAATTTCCATGATAATATTGTATATTTTAATGAAAGTAAAATAAGTATGGGTTTGGAATTATACCGGGGGTTTTCTGAAGATGAATTGTGTGATTAATTTAACCCTTTTGCTGTAAACGGGGTCGTGTGAGACCCAGACGAAATTTACTGCGTTGGTATTTTTAATTATTCATATGCAATAATTTGTCTTAAAAAGAATTGTTCCTGTTACTGTTCGACTGATCCATAAAGTAGACGGTTTAATGATGTTCTATTTTTGTCAGATTTTTCCTATCACTTTAACAAATAAAAAATCCTTTGAGTCTCACAGTCCCCCGTTTACAGCGAAAAGGTGCCAAAAAAACGTTTACAGCGCGAGAGTTAAAGTTTTTGAGTGTTTTCCTGGAGGCACTTGGGATTGGATCATGTAAAAATGGTAGATGTGGTTTGAAATAGTTTCTAAATATTATGGGGTTTCGAGTATAACTTGGGGGTTTCTTATGGTAACTTGGGTGATTATTTCAAATTTTTTAATATTTGAGTGTGTCACGTGGAGGCTCTTCCAATGTGTTCAGGTAAAAGTAGTAGGGGTGGTCTTAGGGGGTTGTTGAAGTTTATTATGGGACCGGAAATATAACTTGGGGGTTTCGCATGGTGACTTATGTGATTATTTCAAATTTTTTGAATGTTTTCCTGAGAGCCACTTGGGGTTTGTTCAGGTAAAACTGGTAGGAGTGGTTTTCGGGGGCTGTTGAATATCATTATGGGGTTGAGAATATACCTTGTGGTTTTCTGAATGCGACTTGTGTGAGTATTTCAATTTTTAAAATTTTTTTGGTGTTTTTAGGGAAGCACTAGGGATTTATTCAGGAAAAAGTGGTATGGGTAGTTTTTAAGGATTTTTGAATATTATGATGGGGTTGGGAATAAACTTGGCATTTTTTGAAGGTAACTTGGGTGATTATTTAAATTTTTTAAATTTTTTGAGTGTTTTACATGGACGCTCTTCGGTTTTGTTCACGTAAAAGTGGTAGGAGTGGTTTTCGGGGGCTGGCTGAATCTGTTTCGTGATCAGATTCAATAAGATAATCAGAATCTTCATCCAAATCACTAATTTCATTTTTAGTATTTTTATTTAGTAATAAATCATGAAAATTATCCATTTCGCCCATCCTTACGACGCTATACGTGCTTCACATCAAACAAAACACAAGACTAACGATAGTAGGCGCGCGCCGGTCGATTAGACCGATGTCGTATTTTCAAACTTATATAAACGTGCAGTGTGCACGAATCTCCGCGTAGCCGCGTAAAAATACCGATAAATCCCTCAAATATGAATAGCTAACCGGAAAACGATAACAGTGAACGAGTTTATATTGTATTTGAAAATACACAAAACCGTTTGTCAAAATGACCAACGCGCGCGTACTCCCGGGTTAGAAGTATTATAAAAATATGAGTTTGACGGTCTTTATAGAAAAAAAAAAAACGATTATTCAATTGCACTTTTTCTTTGCATTTGCGCGATTTACGCGGTTACTCCATTACGCGTCATCCAAATGAATGAAGACAACACTGAGCAACACGAACGACTGAGGGCGCTGGCATTGTTTCACGTCACGTTCCGATTGGTTAACATGAGATCATGAAAAAGTGCGGGTAATTTCAAAATTTATAAATACATAAACAACATTTTATTTTCGATTTTACCAAATTTTCGTTTGCATAGCAAAGCGTTTTGTTAAACTAAAGTAATATTTTGTCGAACCAATAAAACATTTTGTTGATTCAGCAAAAGTTTTTATTGAGCCAAACAATCATATTTGGTTACATGAATATTCTTCTCAGTTGAGTAAAATGTTTATAGACCATTCTTTTTATTGGGTAATGAAAATATCGTAAATCACCATTTTTTGCATAATCTGTCAAATATACCCAAGTTTTAGAAATTACAATGGATGGTTCTTTAACTCGGGAACACACTTTCTCTTCTACACAATTTTTTTTATTCGTATTATATAAATAGAAAATCGTTTATTTAGAAATACATTTTTAGTCAGTTAGCACCTGACATTTTCTGCTCACCTACGTATTTTAAGTTTCCGATGCATTAAAAATACATAAATTATTCAGTTTGGGTGACATTAATGTGTAATCGATAAGTACAGATTCGCAAAATACTAATTGAGAGTTTATAATAAATAAGTGATTTGTTATTAACAATTGTATGGTTGTAAACAGCAGTCTGAGATTTTGTGATGAGTTTGAATATTTATAAAGTGACTTTTGTCTGTAATGTAATTTGATGTAATGTAGGAGCATTATAAAAATAAATGGAAGCATATTTCTCATTGTTATAAACAAATAATATAAAAAATGCTGATTTTAAGCAATTTTTTAAAGTTTGTGGTATTTTTTTAAAATTTGTTTCAATTGGTTTGCCAGTGATATTCTGGAGTAGTACATTGATATTTTCTAAAAAATTTGATTGTTACAAACAAATGGAGTAAACAAATTCGCTGTTTGTGCAATTTTATAAAGTTTGAGGTACTTTTCTTGGACATTTGTTTCAAGCAGTGAAATTCCGGAACGGTACATTGACACTTTGTGAAAAATGTGATTGTTATGAACAAAATGCATAAACAAAATTCGCTGTTTGTGTAATTTTTTAGAGCATGATATTCTTTTTGGGAAATTTATTTCAATTGGTTTACCAGTGATATTCCTGAGCAGGACGTTAACATTTTATGAAAAACTTAATTGTTATAAACAAATGGCATGAATAAGTTCGCTGTTTGTGCTATTTTTAAAGTTTGAGATATTTTTTTCTGTAAATTTGTTTCATTTGGTTTGTCAGTTGTATTCCAGGACAGTAAATTTACATTTTATGAAGAATGTGATTGCTATAAACAAATTCGCAATTCAGATCAATTAAAATTTGTGGGCAGGGTCGTAACATGATCTTTTTTTCGAACCCTTTTTAGTTAGATTTTTTTATTTCTGCTTGGAGCTGTTTTTTCTCTTCCTTTAAAGTCGATCTAGTTTTCAACCAATTAAACCAAATTAAAAAAAAGTACCTTGAACTTTCAAAAACTGTACAAATAGCGAATTTGTTTATTCAATTTGTTTATAAAAATTACATTTTTCATATAATGTCAATTCTCGGTCTTTGAACTTCCACCACATTTGTGCATGGACCCTTTAAAATTAAAGGTCAAACCATCGAAAACTTTAATTTGGTGTTTGTTAATTCTCTGTTGTTAAAGCTCCTTCGGCTTTAAAAAATACATTCTCATCACGTGGCTTCCGTATGCCTTATAACCGTGTGCAAATAATTCCACAATACATGTACAAAATATAATTTTTCACTATTTTAAACTAGGTAGAAAATTATATGTAGTTTGGAATTAAGTTTTTTTTTAATTCTCGCGTGTGCTGCAAAACGTGTTGGCTCACAAATATTATTTTAAACAAAAAATGCATACACTAATCTCCAAAAAGAGGAAAGAGTGAAAGAACTTAATTCCAAACTACACTACACTTTTCTACATAGTTTAAAATAGTGAGAAATTATATTTCGGAAATGTTTTGTGGACTTTGGCACACGGTTCTAAAGCATATACGTAGGATGGCTTGGATGTATATAGGATATATTTTGTATTTGAAGAGGCTCTTCGTCGAAGATCGAAAGCTTTTAGCGACAAAAATAAGGGACCAGCATACTGAGGCCAAAAAACTTGAATGTGGCTTGAATGTGATAAGACGATTGATAAATAAAACAGTTTTATTGCCTACATGACTTGTTCAAAATAATTCTGCTTATTGTAAACAAACCTGAACTTATTTTACCCCAATTAGTAAAACGCAAATGCCCTGAGGTATCAAAAGTGCTGCAGCTCAATTCAGTCCTGCATTTAATATTAAAATGATCCGATTCATAGTGAATAAAAAAGAGGGCTACCATAAGCCACGTGGTTTCTTTGGATGTGGGTGGGGGGGGGGGGGCAAGTCCGAACTAAGTGGTTTTTACACTGAGGTATTTAAAAAGATAAAATGCATAGCTTATTCCTTTTTTGAAATAGTGCGCAAAATTCTACAAGAAATATAAAGAAATCACGTAGCACACTAGGGCGGAAGGGGGTCAACAAGAAAACCACGGTTGTCTACATGGGAAGGGGGGTCAAGAAGTGGCCAAAATTGGGCTCGTGGTTTATGGGAGCACCAAAATCTATGAGCCTACTTGACGTGAACTCCTGGCAACCGACAGTCGCTTTGTTTATTTATTTTTTTAAACATGGCTCCATTAACCAGACTGTTCACTGAGTAATACAAAAATAACCCTTTTTCACGAGAAGACAGATGGAAAGACAAAATGCCAAGTACGAAATTAATTCATAAACGTGCAAACATCAAGTGTTAACTTGTCAGTGTGTCAAATGTCAATGTTTACACATAACTTTAGTACCAAATATGTATAATTTGATTTAAATGAGCCATCACTTTGATCCAATTCAAGTGATACCCCACGATTTCTGCTTCTTTTCTATGTGTTAGCGTCGTAAATTTTTACGGTAATTTTTTGTAAGATTTGTTTAACACATGAGGTTAATTTTTGTTCCACAGAGTTTTCCACTGGAAATAGAAGGAAATTTTAGCCTTTTTTTTCTTTGATGAAAAACTTGTAGATTGCATTGAGTCAGAGCTGAATATTAACGTAAGTCGAAGCCAGATACCCGTATGTCCTTAAAAAATTACATAAAAATATTATACCAAAAAAATGATACGATACCACAAATGTGACAATGGGCTCTATGAGACTGACGGTAGTTTTGCAACTTTGATGAACACTTGAACCTGTTCTATGGTGAGAGATGCCGTTCGGAAGACAGAGTTGGTCTCGGATACCGCTGTAATGTGACTTGCCGCAGGTGAGTCAAGCTTCAAAGAGACTTGCAACATGTGTCATTACAAAAATCCACAATTTTTGTAGAATCATTTTTATATAAAATGCATCCTAAATTTTTGTGCGGGTACTTTAAATTACTTTATTTTTTATATTATTTTGTGATTCATTAATTCATCATTAAGGTAGCAACTAAGTGCTTCTTCATTTAATTCTGAGAAGAAATTAAAACTTTAATTCGACTGTGAAATAAAGATTCATAAAAATCACACTCGTAATAACGTTTCAGGTACAAAAAATATGCTATTTTCTTAGATGAAGGATGAAAATTCAAAAGGGCAAATCGAAATTTTCGTGATTTCTACAGGAGAGACAAACAGCGGTTTCTAAAATCTATTTAGTAATTTCGAAATAAAATAAAAACTTGCTCCTAAGGTTCTGAACTGATGAACTAAATCAGACAGAATTTACGTGAAAAATTTCATTCACGTTCGAAAAAAATATGAAGTTTAATTTTGTATAACTTAGATCGAACGTCACTACAGAGTTTGTATGTAAATATTAAAGTCTATTTCGCAATTTAGAAAAAAAATATAAATTCGCTTTCGAGATATTGAATAAAATAAAATGCATTTCTACAAAGTCCTACAGTGTTTAAAATAGTGAACTGTAAGTTCTCGTAACTTCAAGTAACTTCAAGTCATATCGCACGGTAGATTTTAAACTTCAATTAAAAGTGTAATTCGCAATTACAAACAAAATAAAAACTTTCTCCCGATATATTAAACCGATGATTTGAATTTAATAAAATTTACATACTTGAAAAGGTCATCTCGTTCAAAAAAAAAAAAAATTTGCATTTTAAAATCATATCGGATATGATTTTCAAGTTTTCACAATGATAACAGAAAATTTCAAATTATTTGTCACTTTAGTCATGGTGAATATACTTTTTGTGTTACTGAATAAGAAAACAAAACGAGAGAAGGTCAAGGTGAAAGAAACTGTCTTGTTATCAATGTTAGTTTGTCAGTTTTATGGGACACCTTAAGGAATATTTTTTAATAGCAAAAAAATAGGACATATTTAAAAGCGTATTTAAGTGGATCTGCAAAGAAATAGCAAAAGACCGATAGTATACGTCATTTAACTGCAATATCTCCCAAGCAGAATAGGTTTGTAACGGATTGGTTGATCCGGGCTCTCAATTAAAGTTTACAATTTTAAAAATTTGTATAAAAGCTATAATTATTTAAGGGCAATTTTTTGTAAAATACTGCGTAAAAAAGTCATAGGAAAAAATGTCATAAAACGAAACCTTTCTTCTTATGTATAGTTTCGTAATGTCGATTAGACCATAACATTACTGTCATAAAAAGTTCTACAAATTACACGGTTATCATTTCATGTCTGTTTTATATGACTCTGCTACTCTGTCCTTTATAAAAAAATCCTCGTATGATTAAAATTTTACTATTTTGCATTATTCAATCTGCATTTTTAAATCATATGGAAGCTTTTAAGAATTGTCAATAGTTCCACCCTGAATTTATTATTCCTTTCATGTCCCTTTTCAATTTGTAATTGTCCAATTTGTACATTTTGACAAATTTGCTTCATACACGGGAGGAATGCAAGTTGGTTGACGTTTACTATCATTTTTTGCTATTTGTCAGCTATTTTTGGAAACTATTACTTAAAGTGTCCTACACAACTTACAAGTTCAAACGTTGATAATATAATTTCTATAAATAACATAGTTGTCAAAAAATATTTAATAGTTTGCACAGCCTTTGTACTTAAAACATTGATCATACTTTTTCTCGCGGCTATATTAATATTCTCATTTGCTCTTTTCAACAAATTAGAAGAACAAGATTCTACTGATGCGAGCTATGCAATATCAGTGGCATGGCGGTACGAAAGGCTGAACAGAAAGTACGTTACCACTTACATGGGAAAATTGGAGGTGTGTTAGGCTGGCATGACCACATTGTAAAAATGAACTAACAACCTATAGGAAATTAAGGGCTTACTTAGGTCTAATTTAATACCATATTGGCAAATTTAATGACCTCTATTTGAATAAAAAATAAGTGGTCATGCTAGCTTAACGTTAAATTAGCAGCACCACACATAGAAAAAAATGAGGTTGATTTGGGGTGGGTTCCACATGCGCCATAGGGATGAAACTTTGGTGATCCTTTTAGAGTGAAATGCTGCAGTAATCATTGAAAACATTTTGACTTTTTAAATTAGTGTATTTTTACCGAATTTTTAAAGCATGAGTGGTTGATTTGGGGTGGGTTCCACATAAGCTAGAGGGATGATATTACTTGTTGTTGCTTTTGGTATAAAATTCTACAATAATAATTTTAAAAAGTTTAACTTTTGAAGTTAGTGTATTTTTACCGAATTTTTTAAACCTAAGGGGATGATTTGGGGTTGGTTCCACATGCACTAAAGGGACGAAACTGCTTCGAGGTGCTTTTGGCAATGAATGCTGCCCCCTAAAATACTGCAATTCATGAAATGGATTGAGAGACTTTTTATAGAGTACGTATTCCAAGTAGAGGAAAAAAAAGTTGTATTTTGAACATAATGCTCAAGCGTGACTTCTTAATGATATCTGTCTTCTGCTGATAAACATCGTAAAATATAAAAATTATTTTTTACAATATGGTCGCAATACTTGTTCTCAACTCTTCTCTTTTAATTTATTAATTAGTAATTAGCTTACATAAACAACGAATTAATTTCAAACTGTATTTTATGATGAAGCAGATGGTAAAAATGGTACATTACCTTAATTGCTCGAGATAGAAAGTACTGAAATTTGTAGGAACTGAACATTAAAATCGTATCATAATAGAGGAAGCGGCATTGCAAAACTTCTGAGTTTATGGCACGTTATTATAGCTTACACTAATTTGAAAAGATGGCAGCTACCTAATTATTGTAAGTATGTGGACAAAATTTGAAACACTTTTGCAGCAACAAAAGGTATTCAAGTGCCAGAAGATAATTATTTCCTTCAAATGACAAAAAAAGCCTAACATATTATTTAGTAACAACAAATGTTGAAATAACAAAGATCTGTTTTATGGGAATGATTCTATCAAAATTACATTAATTTCACCATTAATATTAAGCAGTTAGAACCAATATCGATTTCTAATCAGTAGTTTCCACCCTCATCTCAAAGTAATTGCTTTATCATATCTCCGCCTGAATTTGATAACCTTGTCCTGAAACATCATCATTACGTGTTTGGTTTCAAAAGGAGCAGAACCGAGGATATGATCGTACATTTTGGAAATTCGATTTGACTTTCGGAGTATATGATTTAACCAGCGAAAGCAGTATTCTGGGGCACAGTACTCGGCTTAGAATAACCTCACTTTCTTTAAGCATGACGGGCATGCATATGAGCCTGACCAAAGGAAGTAGCCGGGAAGCCGCCACCGCCAAGCGCCATCTACACTGTGGTCAGAAATAATTGTCATTCTACGACGAGCTGGACCACGGCCTTTCTTCGTGTAACTGCTTCGTATCGTTACATCGGATCGTATCGCATGCCAGGAGTGAGGTAGCGTGTCCTGCACCGCATTGCCATGACATCTTGCTAAATAGAACGATTGTCGTTCGGGTGCACGATCGCCATAATGACCGCTCGTAGCCTTCTGTACGCACCGGGACGAGAACACATTATTTCATTTTGCTCTTCGACACAGACAAATCGAGCACCTCTTTCTCGTATGTCGACATTTTACACTACGCATACTCAAATAAATATATGATTCTCTTCTTATTAAATAAATTAAATAAATTGTCTCCTTATTTAATCACCTTGAGATACAATTATTTACAAGGTGTTCTTTATTATCTGAATTTTATTATCTTTATTTATTATCTGAAATGTTGAGCTCTACCAATCTACAATTTTGATATTTTCTGAGGTTACATCAAATAAAGATGCCAACCAATTTTTAGCCAACATAGTGCCATTGTTACATTTCATGTGGATTTAAATAATACA
This sequence comes from Andricus curvator, assembly GCA_932195095.1. Lineage (NCBI taxonomy): Eukaryota > Metazoa > Arthropoda > Insecta > Hymenoptera > Cynipidae > Andricus > Andricus curvator. The sequence continues at coordinate 58,970 of CAKNYM010049410.1, forward strand.
ATAATAAAATTACGTTTAGGGAGGGTCTCGACATGGATAAATGAAAAAACGAATAATAGAAAAGGATTGATGGAAAGAGAGAGTGTAATATGTAGGAATGGATAGGGATAAATCGAAAAAAGAAGCTCTAGATGCCCTCATAGGAGGCTGTCGAGGCCTGGTCGGGAGGGCCTCCTCAGAATTCCCGAAAGAGCGGCGGCGGCGATGACTTTTTATAATTTAGAGAGAAATTTGCCGTAGAATTTGCGTAACATTTCGCCAATTTTGCACTCCTCCCGTCAAATCCATATTAATATGGTAAAAGTTCCCCCAAACGTTTTTCCGCGCAGGAGGCTAAATTCTGCTTGCAAAAATTTGCAGACGTTGTAGGCCTGGATCTTCCAAGAGAATTTTTTTTCGGTTATTTTCGAACAATAACAAACGCCAATGCTTCATTGTAAATACACTTAATCAAATTCACTCAGCATTAACATTTTATACAACCGTAATGAAACTAATAAGAGGCCGTGCATAAGTTACGTAAATTTTTTCTTAGAAATTTGGAACCACGTAACTCCCCTTTTTTAGGGTTCGTAATTTTTGCCAAACCCCCTATTTTACGTAATTTTTTGACTAAATTTTGTTCGTGAATTTATTCAATTTTTCGTTGATTTATTATTATTATTTCGTGAATTCATGGTTATTATTTCTTATTAGAAATATTTATTGGTAAATTACAATTAGTACGGGTAAAATTATCATTCTAAAAATCATGGTTTTTAATGTTTTTTTTCACAAATATTGAAAAATATTGACCCGCGACAAAACTATTCCACAGAAAAGTTATAGATTTTTTCAAAATACATATTTGTTGTGCCTACGCTTTTGCTCCATAATTAATATTTTTCAACGCAAATAAGAAGAATGAATTTTCAAATTTTTTTGCGGGAAAATCTTTAAATTTCTGTGAATTCGGATTCAACGGAATACATATTTTTTATATGTTAAATTATGAAGTTGAAATTTGTTACGAATAAGCAAATATATGGCAAAGTAGACTGTCAGTGCGCAATGGGAAAGGGAACGGGGCCAGTACGACCCGCCAACTAGTTTGCAAGTTATTTCCTTATTCGTACAGAAATGTGTCCCTTGACAAATTCGGCTGAAAAAAGCGCATCCCGTTTCTCTTGCAAATTTGTAATTTCATTAATTTAATATTGTATTAATTAATATTGTAGGAAAATAAAAAAATTGAATTTAATCCTGAAATCGAGAAAATAAATTTTTGCTTCGTTATATCAGATGCTAACACAGAGAAACCTTAATCGTTTGTTTTATCTTAAATTTGGATAAATGATATCTACATTAAAATTGGTGAATGTGGTTGCAATTATTAATTTAACACTAAGAAAACTGTTTTGCTTCAGCAACAAAAATTCTTTTGCCACAACAAAATAATTTTGTTGCTCTTCGTGCAATGAAACTGTTATGTTGGGTCTTTTCGTTGGTCAAACAAAAATGTTTTGTTCAACTAACAAAGCTGGTTTGTAGGATGATCCAATTTATTTTGTTAGCACAATAAACTATTTTATTGGCTTAACAAAATTCATTGGTTACCAAATCGTTATACCAAATTGGTACCAAATCGCTTTTTAGGCTTAAACAAATTATTCAATATCAACTGGAAATAGAACTATGGAGTATTATACTATAATATTATCTTGGGTGTTTCTCGTATTACAATATAATATCATATATATCTCTCATAGTTCAAATTCCAGCTATTTATTTTGCGCCTACTTTAATTAATATCTGTCTTTCTCACTGTTGTTATTTCTGATATAGAGCTGTGGTCTTTTTTATTTATTTGTTCAGATGACTAAATGGTAAAGCGGCAAACAAAACTTTATTTAAGATAATTAAACAAGAATCAACAAAACAATGCCGTTATAACAACAAAATATTTTGTTAGGCCAACAAAATAATTTTGTGTTAACATGTAAAATATCGTAATTGGTAATAAAAACAGCTCAACAAAACGGTTTTGTTGCGATTACTACAATTTTGTCTCAATGAATATTCAACATAGTTGTAAAATTTTTAAGAATTTTTATCCAATTTTTGTATAGAAAAAATCTAGGAAAAAATTTTGAAGTTTTTCTGTGAAGATAAAAAGTTATATAGATAAGTCGCATACATATAATACAAGCAATGTTTTTTTATTTTATTCTACTGTTGAATTTTTCACTTCTAGTATCAGGAGTTTTTTATACTTCAGTTGAAGTATCAATCGACTAGTAAATATTTTTGTGCACCCTGCTGTCAATTTTGGACACTAAAAGTTTCAATAGAGCGCTTCTCTCTTGATTACCTATTTTGCTATTACTATATTTTTCTACATAGAATCTACCTGAAAAATTGCGATAATTTCCAAGGGTATTTATACTATATAATGTGTCCTCGTAAAGACTTGGACCCTTATTTGGAAATGAAGTGGCTCCGTGAAAAAATCTTAAAAGCTTTTAGTGAAGATTAGGCAAATCTGCTAAGTTTTCTAAATAAAATTATGCTTTTTCAAGTTTTGTAAAAAAATGTTTTTCAGGGCTGTTAACCAAAATGCGAAGAAAAATGCTGTATTTAGGCCCGGCGCAAAGGTACCTGTACTTTCGCATTGTCTCAGGGCTAAGAATATGGTGTACAAAATGTGAAAAAATTGTATATTCTAAAACATTTTTGGAAAGTGGAATAAACATTATATTTCGAGGATACAAGTCGCTCAGAATAACCTTGAGCTTAACGCGGCAAGGCGCATGTCAAAGTATTAGAAAAAAGTGTAGAAAAAAAGGGTCCATTCTATTTTCACCATTGTCCACATCTGGTGGAATGGACCTTTTTTTCTACATTTTTTTATACTTTGGCACGCGCCTTGCCTCATTAAACTCAAGATTATTCTGAGCTACTTTTATCTGCGAAATATCATTTTTATTCAGTTCGAATCAGTTTTGATTCAGTTTTCATTGATAACATAGCAATCAGTTTACATTAACGTTTAAATACCTTCGACAAAAATGCTTGGAAAAACGAGATTTTATAAACAGTACTGCATTTTCTTCGTATTTTGGTTAACAGCTCTGAACAACATTTTTTAGCAACACTTAAGAAAGCATCGCTTTATTAAGAGATCTTATCAGATTCTTCTAATCTTCACTGATATCTTCTGAGATGTTTTCCTGCGGAGCTACTGCCTTTCAAATCCAAGGTCCAGGACTTTCTGCGGCGAAATTAGTATTCCTAACCTGGTAAAATCAGAATTAGGGTCTAGCGCTCTTTTTAAGAAATTAAATGTTATCAAATTGGTCTTCTTTTTCAACATCAATTTTTTTTATCAGGCAGACGTGCCCCTTTATGTCTCTTATCATTTCACAGAATTATAAACATATACATTCATTATTTTAAAAGTTGAGGATAAAGTGAAATTTGTATTATCTCAACATGTAAAAATGTACATTTCCGTTCAAACATATGAATGTATATCAATTTGTAGTAAAGAACACGTCTATCTGGGAAGGATAAATGGTTATTTTGAAAAAGAAGAACTTGATAACTTTTAATTTCCTTGAAGGGCGCTAAAACACTGATTCTTATTTCTTATTGCACTGAGTTATTTTTCCTTATACCGTAACTACTCCTTTATATGGACGCACACAATTGTTTTTGCTAAAAAATGAAATGTATATCTGTTGTCCAAGGCAAATAAATACCTTTGGAAAAAAATGTGCATATATGAGCACTAAGCGGTATGGTTCGGTGATTTGAGCAGTGAGCAGGGCATGTAACCGCGACCTTCCATATTATTAGCCGAGCAGTGCCAGTGCACCTAACCGTAAGGCCAGAGCACAGCGCACAGAGAGCAACTGATAGCAAGTAAGCAACGACAAGCTAGCGCCCTGTCAAGCCTCGTGGCAGCGTTCCAACAGGTAATATTATTGGGTCCGTGGAGCATGTAGGTACGCACGAAAGTAAGTAAGATAATATACACATAGAATGCAAGGTATTCGAAGTAAAAGGTAGATAGCGCACCGTGGACTTGTAGCTCGTTGTAGGTTCGCTGGGCTGTTCGCCTGTCAAGACCAGTGCTGATAAAAGGTTATGCAAGGAATGCCGTTTCATGAGAGCGTAACGCGCGTCGAAATTAATTATTTTGCTCGCAAATTAGTCGCTGCATCGAGCGGACACCATGCCCCGTCTCATTCCTCTCTTCTCGGCAGGCAAACAGGCAAACTGCTACGTGCGATCATCAAAGATCGATATACACTCATTCGAGGATCGACGCATCGCGAAATGCAGCAGAGCCGCCTCAGCTGCAATGCACGGTTATACTTCCCGTAATTTTTGCCACTCGTGTGCCTCGCGAAACACGATAAAAGTGTTACTAGTATTACTACTAAAGTATTATTAGTCCAGCAGTTTTTATGTAAATATAACCTTAGGAAGAAGAAGATTGTAACTTGTTCGGCTTCCCGCAGACATTTTATTTTTGTAAAGAATGAAAGGGGAAGAGTTTTTCTCCAAAAAGCTAATATTTTAAATAATTTTTAGCAGAGCAGAGTATACAAAACATAGTGAACGGTGTATTATCTCATTTTTTGAGCCACTTTGCTCGTCTGCTCAACTTTTCCCTTCAGAAGTCCAAACATTAGAGTTCATTTAATGCCCAAAAGCAGATCTTAGAGCTCTTATTTTTTTAAGTATACATTGAGCTTGTAATTTTACTCGAAAGTCCAGTTCTGGAATTCATTGCGACTTTTAACGCGTGACCCTACTTCGTATTGTTTTCAGTTTACAGAGATCCGCATAAACTTCTCACAAATTCGCAAAAAGAAGATTGAGGGCAAATATTCACGAGAATATTCTCTCTTGAAGTCTCTAGTGGAAAGATACAAGAAAACGAAATGGACAGAAAGAAGCTGCGTTTTATTTGAGGCCTGATTGATCTAAAAGTATATGGTTAGTATAACTAACCAGTTTTAATTTAAGTTTAAAGCAAACAAGAATTGAATGATATTTCGGCAATGCAATGGCTTGAACTGAGACCTGATAATCAATCCAAAAACGAAGTGAGTAGAAGCGATTAGAAGGGATTTAGAAGCAAAAAAATGCTTTTTGGGCATATTTAGAAATTGGAAGACGTTAAAATCTATTGACACGACGCCTTATCATTTCATTTGAAGAAGGTGGATTTAAAATGCTATCGATTAATTAGTTTCCAGGATGGAAGGCTTTCAAGGAAACGATGAACTGAAAGAAAAGAGAGACAAGAGTAGAAATGAGTAAATTATTTGTAATGCTAACGACTACTGCCATGCCCTTTTCCTGTAACAGTTTGCTGGGTCAGTTGTATTTTGGTGCATTGTGAGGAGCAGATAAATGACATTACGTAACTTATCATTGTCGACGATCCGGTAATCCACCAATACGTGAGAAATCTTCGATTACAATACTGCCTCATTCACCATGATTTACAACTATACTTTTAGCTACTGTAATTACATTTTTATTATTTTTAGTAAGGGAATATTCATAAAACTTGAAATTAAACTAGAGATATTCATATATTTACTAACGCTGTTAAGGTTACATTTAATTCTAAATAAACTCAAGCAAGAACTTCCCATCAACCAATAATTTCAATTACAAATCTATTTTTTAATACATAAAAAATACTACATGTATGTTTACTAACGTTGTTGAATTTTCATTTCACTTTAAATAAACTCAAAAAAGAATTTCAGGTCAACCAAAAATTTCAATTAAAAATCCACTTTGAAAAAAACTACATTTTAGTCTAGCCTAGGTTAGAAAGAAATTCTTTTTATAGAACAAAACGTGCATCTCATAATAATTTCAGAGTATTTGCTAAATAATATTGAGTGATTTCAATTTAAAGCACAAACATTATTACATTTCTTGCTCATCTCAGTTAATATGTATATTGTTTGCAAAAGATGAAATATTTAATAAATTTCACAGGTTATTCAAGCAAGTTTAATCGGAAATATTTAAACTTTTGCTATCTAATGCTTGGAGGAACTCTTGATATTGGATACGTCGCAAAAACGTCGATCAGTATTTTAATGAACGCTTTCAAATATATCCAATTCTACGTCAATTCTCTTTAATTAAACCTGTATTTAAGTAGAAATAGTTTTTTATTGAATAATTACCATCAAATCTGAAGAAAGACAATCTACTTGAGTTCATTAATCAACACCAGTTGACTTCTCACGTAAAGTAGTCTCCTAAACGATCCCGGAGTGAGCTATTTAAAGCTCTCAGTCTCAGAGCAATCGATGTCGCAAGGTTAGAGAAAAATCTGAACTTTAGACTTTTTGTCGACAGTTGTACACTCAGTTAGAGGCGAGCTTAGAAAATATTGTTTATTTTCTGAAGAAGCATAGGGAAGGGGTAGCATAAGGAGTTTTGTCATTTTTGAGAGGTACGTGTGTGTATACACTAGTATTCAAGATCGTCAACGAAGCACCGGGATAAGATTCGACGTCGTGGGACATCTGGCGGCGGCGGCTTAAAGTAAACATTGCTTTTCAACTTTAGGCAATTCTCAAAACTTTTCGAATGTAGTGATCTTTTAATTAAGGAGGGCTTCTATGAACCAGGAACAAAAGTTTAAAAGGATATAGCAGAAAACCCCATGAAAATATATCATGTATAAAAATTGAGGCCACTGGTGGAAAAGGGTCACATCGTCGAAATTGACTCAGGCATGTATTTGCATATGATACACCAAGAATATGTTACTTATTCAATGTTCACACTAGTCAGTAATACTGACTGCGAACCTGTGCACTACATTGAGGTTACGCGTGATAATGCCAATTTTTAAGTCTCTTCTCGAAATGTTTAATTCTAGCGTTCAAAATACCCGTGCAGAAATTGCCCAACTTATTCCCTAGTTCCGATCTGGACCCGATCGGATTTTCCACATGTGGCCGCAAAGGGGCAGATGGTGTGGCTCGCGGCGGAACCACGTCGGGTTAGGCCTCTTCTACATCATTAATTCAAGCTGTGAATCTAACTTAAAATATTTTTAATAAATCAGGAGTTTTAAAATCAAAGAATTATATAAGTCCTAAAATAAAGACTGAAACTTTAAATAGTTTAAGTGCTTAGAAAAAATGTCCCACTTACAATTATTCATTTGTTCCCACCATATAATTCTAAAATAAAGTAAAGACTTTAAACTTGAGAATAATTTATGTTGTACATATATTTCGAAAAAATAAATGAATAAAAACAAAAAATTGTTGAAAAAGAAAGAAGGACTTGAAATAATTTATTATCTCAAAGTAAATGTTTGATTTGAATTTACCGCGCTTATCTCGAAAGATTTCGATTAGTCGATTGTTCGCATTCGATTGTTAGCAATGAAGGTAAGCACCGCTGTGAAGATAAATAATAGTGAAAAGTTCTTTGTTTTATCGTTGCATTTTAGATCCTCCTCCAGAAAAATATTTTCAGCTTACAAAGATATGGGTAAGTGAATCCAAACAAATTGATTATAAAATAAAGCATTAAAATGACAGTAATGTTTTCAAGCAAGTTCACAATTTATTTTTAGCTTCGAAAGATTTCCAGCCATGTATTCGGTAAAGTGTCGTCATTTTGAGCGCATTTGCTATTTACGTGAATGAAGAAAATGTTTTCAAGCTTTTTAAAATTTTATACTTTCTTGCTTATATTGTAAGAATACAGATTACTTTATACAAAATATATAAATATTCGGATTATCAACGTTATAGATTAAATGCTTCTAGTATTTTCTCGAACATAACCTCACTTTTTAAATCTCATTCCACGTGCCTCACGTGAGTTAGTCAACAAAAAATTATAATAATTTTCTTCCGATATGCAAACTCTGAACGATAAATTCAAGGAATACAAAAGTTCAATGATGTCGAATATTACAAAATTGAAGTATTGTAAAATACTAACTAAGACTGAAAAAAAATATTGAGTTATACTATTTAATCTTATATGTTTTCTTATGTATTTTTAAGGAAATAATTTTATGCTTTGAATAAATCATATTTTCAATATACTCTCAGGGAAGTTAAATTTAATAAAACATGATCGTTTTCAGTAGAAACACCGGAAATTCAGCACTGTATTGAGTAACGTTAAGGACTGGGACGGCGGCAGGAGGCTGAGAACAAGCGCAGCACCAACATCAACTATTTATTGTTATTAAAAAAAGCCTTTTGAATTTCATTATGTATAGGAATACAAAATTATAGGGGCCATATCTGGGCCACATCGGGCCCACATTTTGGAGGTCCAGATCTGGGCCCTATCGGGTAGGGCGTTTCATTTCCGGTCTGGCGCTAGACAGATTACCCTATCGGGGCCACATTTTGCCCGATCGGGGCCCGACCGGCGCCCCACCAAAATTTCTGCACGGGTACTTAAAGACTCGAAGTCTACGCGACCCGACGGGTCGGGCTTTTTTTAATCAGTCGGACCGGATCGTATTTCGAGTTCGCCAGCCTGTCCAAAAACCCGAAAGCCCGAACTGACCTTTAAGTTCGATTGAAAAAATTTCCTAAAATGTCTGGCAATTTACGGTAAATTTATCCTTACTATATGGTAGTAGTAGTAGTAGTAGTATACCATTAAGCCATTTCCCTTTCAGGGTAGGCGTGACACTACCCGATTTGGGTAGCGTTTCTAGGTGGATAGTTTCTTGTAGTAAATAACTGTGTGGTAATTTACCTTAAATCACCACTTTGGATTTTGCACCATTTATACAACATTTTATCACAGCTTGAGTTTTTCCAGTTCGGACGTATGATTTTTTAACTATTCAAATAAAAACTGAAATTGTAACCGAAATTGAAAAATAAAAGATTCCAAGATTTTGAATATTGAGTGGATATTGTAAATGTTCATTTATTTAAATTTGAACAATATGAGATGTCCCAAAAAGAAAGGGCCCACTTTGTCGATCGTACTTTACGAGATATTCACGTTTTTGTGTTCAAGAACAAAAAATACCGATTTTAGGTTTTGGATGGTAAATCATACTTCAATTTATGCTCTATATATTTTTATTATAGTTGTGTCCCGCTCGTGACCAGAAGTGGCTAGATTTTATGTCTGAAGAAATAGTACAACACGTGCGCTAATTCCACTCGCCAACTTCAAATGGGTTTGTCTCGAAAAGCGGTTTTTCGAAGTTCTAACTTCAAAAGGGCCGCGGTGCCTCATTTTCCAACCTAAAGAGTTCGTTTTAGATTAAAATATCGGGAATTTATCCGGCTATATGCCTCTATAAGTAATCCATACTCAGAAAGAGAGCCCTATTCTTGCGGAACGTCGCATATTATCTAAGCAGTTTTCACTTTTAAAAAACTGCGCTCACCTCCGATTCTAATTGCAGAAGAGATTAAATTCAGGATCCGATAATATTCATTTTTATCTTATTTACTGTATATGACTATTATAGCGCTTTTTCAAATCGAAAAAATCCATTCAATAGTTTGACAAAGGAATATTAATTATGAATCAAATTTTGCAATGAAAATAACCTTGCGCAATCTTGAACTATTATTTTGCAATATCATAAATCAGACTTCACTATTTTACCATAAAGCACACAATAAAAATGGTAAATTATACTTAAAATTAGGGAAAAATAAAGTTTACTAAAAAGCACCCTATTGACTATATACCTACACTATTATAAGAGCGTAGGTGTTTGGGAACCAGGAAAGGTGGACCTGTTGAAAATCGACCGCTTTGCTCCGACTCCCCCACGGTGCAAAGAATGACACAGAAAATACGGTGAGTGCGCTGGGCGAAGCGGCGATGGAATTTTCATTCCGGGCACACTCTCGAAATTTGAATACCCACGTAAAGTGGATTCCCAGACCTCTTCGCTGACTTAACCGGTGACTAAGCCATACGCGAAAAGAATACAAAAACGCTGAAATGTTTTACGGATTTCATTAATATTCTTCAGGATTATAAAAAAGGAAAACAATACCGCCCACCAGCACCCCTGACCTGTTGAACCGCGCGGTCGTCAAACGTGGATTATATCGGATTTCAAGTTTATAATTTAATTTTTACGCTTGTCGAGAATGCTCAAGGGTGCTCGTTGCCTTCGGGAGAGTAAATATTCTTCTTCTTTCTCACGTAAAAGTAGAAAATAAAGTTTGTTAAATTCCTTCTGATATTCAAATGTTTCCAAAATCAATGTAGAAACATGTCAGTTTACAACCAAATCAAACTTCATCAATTGCCTACAGTTCTTGACCGTTTTTGATGTCTTTTTTAAATGTTCAGATTTAAATCCTGCAGAACGACTTCAGGACCGATTTTTTTTATTTCATTCTGTAGAATTTATTATTTAAACAAATAGAACGTCAAGATTGGACATTTCACGAATATTAGTAATATATATATATATATATATATATATATATATTAATATAAGTTAACAATTACCAGTATTATCAATATTCTAATTAACGAATTGGATTTTTTTCGATGTATTGTTTTTCTCATCAAACAACTTCTAATTTAATTCTAAATTGTAATAAATGGTTGCCGAAAAATACAAATGTTAAATATTTGAATTGTTACTAACCATATTTAAAAAAAATTAAAACTTTAGCGTTTTCCATCAGGAAAAAATAACTACCTCAGTAGTTATTTCATGAAGAGTGTGGTACCAACTGGCAATTTTTATTGTTATTAACAATATTCTATATAAACAGTCATCTATAGCAATTTTACGTCTGAATAAGCGGCTTTATCATAGTGATTACTTTAACGCATTTTGATATTGATACTTAAAGAAGTAACTTTGCCCAATTCTCAATTAATATTAGATTATTAAATGATAATAGAAAATTGTAACTTTTATAAACAAAATATTTAAGAAAAATAATTTTGCTATAAATTAAGCGTCTAGTATGGTAAACAGCTTCAAATTATTAATTAATTTGAATAAATTATAATAAATAGTAACATACATGTAATGCAAGAAAAGTATTAAGAAACAAATGCCAAAGCATTTGGCTTGTTTCTTCTTGAAATTGGGTTTAGTTTAAACTGTTCTAATTTGATCTGTAGAGCTACAAAATATACCAAATTGCTGCAATTTAATTAAAACGCAATTTCCATAAGGAATGTGCAGTCCTTCGTCTAAAAACCAGCATTCTAATAGTCTAGGAAAATATTCCAGGAAAGTGAAGAAATTTATTAAATTATCATGAACTTGTAGCATGAAGATTTACGAAATTAAACGCTTCGGCTCAAAATTAACATACAAGATCGAAAGTTCTCCAAACAAGTGAAGAATTATTCTATTTAACTTCTGCTGTGAAGATTTACGAAATTGTGCGCAAATAATGTCGTAAATTTTCACGCAAGAGGTTAGTTAACATATTTTTACTGTTTTAAGAAAAGATTATGTCTCGTTTTGTCCTATATCTCCTTCTTTCCTCTTACGTGCTCGCATGCCGGCAATCAGAGGTGTGAAAGCGGCGTAGTCTCGTAGATCTTCAGGCATATATTTCAGTAAATCTTGCCGCACGATAGAAGTTGATAATCATATTTTTCCATTTCCTTATCCTATGTGTAGGTTGTGATATAAACTGTCATATAATTTTGTGAATCTTCATCCTAAATTTTAAGTAACGTCCCCCACTTTGAATGTTTCATTTTTAACTCAGAACTCGATTTCAGCTAGGGGAGACCAACCTGCAGTAGATAATCAATAATTATAAGCACAAGTATAAGTAAAATAATCAATTATAATTTTCATATATTAACACGTGTCGTGTCCTAACTATTAATTACATTAAATTAATAATTTTACATACATTAGTATTTTAAATTAATGATTATCTACTGTAGGATAATTATCTACTGTAGGGTGGTCTCCCCTACCCAAAAAAAAACCAATACCAACAGTCAGAGAAATGTACTATGTGCACAATTTTTCAAAAACTTGTTAGTCCTATTGGATTCAACATTTTACATGTTGAGCCCAGATTCGTATTTATATCAAGATTCATGAAAATCTTCAAATTTTTTGAAGTATACAAAAATTTGGATCGCTATTTGGATTTTTAAAATGTTAACAACAAAATCTAATTCGCCGGCTTAAAAAACCTACCATCTTATATGGAAATCTGGAAATTTCTTGAATTTTTCAAAAACTTGTTCGCCATACTGGATACACCACTTTGGATATCGACTCCAAATTTGCATTCGGCAACTTTTTGAGAGCTACAAGTATAATAGTATAATATAGCTTATAGCTTAAGCTTGTATAAGCTCGAATAAACATTTTTTTCGTATTTCATATATTTTTGCTGGAAAATTGAATTTTTGTAGTGTTTAAAAAGCATTTTTGATGCCAAAGAGCGATTCCATCGGGTAATTCCTTAGCAAGTTAGCGTGTACACAGACATCGAATACAACGACAGACAGAACTGATTAATCGATAAAATATAATTTTTATTAATTAATAATCGATTAATCGAATTATTAATATATCTATATATATATATTGTAATAAGAGATTAATAATTAATCAGTGAGTCTATAAATGTTGACATTTGATGAAATGTGCGAATGTCAATTTTCAGAAAAAAACCAATACCTATTCATTGAGATGAGAACGTAAACCGTTGGAAAATTCTTCCCATGTACCCTCTTAAAAAAAACCATTTCTTTAACAAAGAATTACATGCATTGTTAAACGCCAATCCTCGAAAGTACGCGCAACTCCGTATTGTTTTGAGTTGCAACAAAAATGAGACCATTGAAAATAAGAGATACCCAAACAAAGATGGTAAAAATAATTAACTTTAAAGCCCGTCTCATTTTCAGTAAAATATTGACTCATCGCTAAAAAAAATGCGTGAGTGAAAAAGCTGCAGTTGAGCTCGAGTTTTGTTTATTTCTAGCAGATACGCGTTAGATTAAAGTCGTAGCAAATGAGTACAAGGGGTGGCAGATAATTAAAAGTTTTAATTATGCAGCGACGCTCGCTGCATAGCCCATACAAATTTCCTAGTGCTGCACGGTAGAAAATTGTAGCGAAATTTGAACTTCGAAAAAGAAGACGTAAGACATACCCCTTCCTCTTGGTTTACCTGGTTGGCAAGATGAGATGGAGTTGAACGAGTTTTCCTGTCTGCCTTCGCGAGTGACAGTTTCCTCTAATCTTTTTTACTCTTACCGCCTCCCGAACTTCCCACTTTTCATGATGGAGCTGGATAGCGGATATCGAGATCTCAGAAAAGTCTAAGATTAACCATTATACGACATTGCTTTCTTTTTGTATATCAATCGACCGCTCAACGCCGATTGCTTTTAGAATAAATATTTGACATAATAAAAATGTTTACATTAATATTTCAGAATCTTTTCTTATGGAAACAACGAAGTTTGAATCTTTCTAAACCGAAAGTACAAAAGATTGAAGGCTTCCAATTTGAAAGTACACAGATTTTGTAGCTTTATACGGAGAAAATCGATTGTGAAAAGATTCCGCAAAAGTTGCGTAAAGCTGGGACATAGAGGCATTTCGGGAAAGTGTAACATGATTATGGTAGAGTTTAAAACTATTTTGCTTGTTTATTAAATAAAATATTTTAGAGTCTCCTATTAACCTTTTTAAAGAATACCCAAAATTGATTAAAACGAGCTGTTCGAGGGAAAGTGGAAGGTGAAACGGAGCGTGAAAGCGGGTGCCTGATTTGAAGTCAAAAACACGAAAAAGGAAAAAATAGTTATCAGATTTCATAGTGCAGTGGTCAGAGTATTGAATTTCAATCCTAATAGTTCAACTGCCTCAATTGAAAATACTAATAATGAAATTGCTTAAAATGCCTATATATCAAATTACTTTAGTCAAAATGAAAAAAAACATTGATCCTAAAGAACTAATCAGTTTTGGTTAATAAAAATTCGTCCAATTTTCATAACGTTTATTCAGATACATCGATGTGATTCGTCAGTGACTTACAAATGCAGGTTTGCGAGTTTGTGAGTTGACTGTTGCTCTGCGGCTTGACTTGGGTTTAAGGATTGACATGATGACATCTGCGGACTTACATCGGCCTAAAAAGGGCACAAAAATATGTTCTCTTCTCGTACTTGTAAGGTGTGTACCGAAAGTGACGCTTTTTTTAAACGAATGAGAAAAAAAAATGTTATAGTTTTTTTTGTGCACAGAATTTTTTTCTTATGCCTTTCTATATAGCGCTACTTTCGGTGTACTTTACAAGCACGAAAAGGAAGACTGTTTGTGCACTTTTTACAAAAATTATTACGTGACACATTTGCAAGTAACCGGACATTCGACGATGAGTGTGAAATTGACAAATAGCTATTTATGATACAAGTGCGAAAAATACAAGATTGCTACAACCAACCGAGAAAGTTAAATTAAAATTTTCTGACGCATTTGCAGCTTTTTGAATAACATCTGGCGTAGTGCATCATTCAACAGATTTCTCGGACTCGTTATATTAAAGTTGATCATCTAAGGGGGCTTCAATAAACAGGATCAGTCAGCATAATTGAGTCATTTTCCATATCTGTCAGATGCATAGAAAGACCAACTTTCAAGCTAGGTGTTGCAAAAAAAATTTTACCAACCTTTTGGTGTTCATCCAACCCCCTTATCGAGGGAAGAAAAATTAAAGAGTTTCAAAGATAGTCAACAAATCAGAACCCATGAGAAAACTAAGATGTTCTCATCATGCGCGCTGGCAAATATTTTTCTGCCTGCTGCTTAATTTCGAAAATGTGGCCCTTTGAGAGGTTTGACTGCTATGTCCAATATTCCTGATGCCACTCGATAACCGAAGTTCGGAATAAAGTGCTTCCACTGGTAGATCGGATTTATCATAGAGATTAGTCAGCAGAAACTATTGATTCTCTCTAATGGGGCGTGCTGCCTATGACCGAATCATTAGATACGAGCTCCATGCATATGGGTGATTCTCCACAGACAGGGAACTTTTGGCGAAGGCAACTTTTTTTGGAAAAATGTTTCAAATTTTTTTTATTTCATAATGGTTAGCTTCATTGGCCTTGAAGAAAGGGACCCTATAAATATTCACGCTTAATTCTCACTTGAAGGACCTGTAGCACATAAAAACGTTTTCAATTTTTGATCTTCCGGGTGATTTTCTCTGATTCTGTGTAAAGTAAAACAATAATGTAAAATATTAACCCATTAAACGTAACATAACAGGGAAGAATAGTTTTGTTTAAGAAATGCAACATTTTTCCAAAATTTATAATTTTTTTTTCAAATTTGAAATATTTTTTTCAAATTTGAAATATTTTTGTTTAGTTTTACGATTATTATTCTAAATTATAATCCTAATTGTAAAAGTATAATACTTGACAAGAAAGGAATGGCAAAATTAAGTATTTTTAAAGACATTTTGAGCATTTTTGTTTATCATTAACATTCTGAGAGTCGGATGGTTTACTTTTATAGCGTGCCATTCTGACTAATTTCAGGTTTATTTCAGGCTTCAGGTTTAATTATGAAACGTATTCTTGATAATGAGATATAGAATTCATCTCGGAGTCCATCAATGCAACAAAAAATGATACAAACAACACGAACACAAAACTACGTTTGACAGCATGTAGACCGAAAGCCGGTGTAAACATAACCTCCGAAGAAAGTCAGGGCCGTGGAGCGAACAAAATTATTAATTATAAAATTTTTATTTCCCTTCTATTTATCAACCCTCTAATCGTTTTATTTTTTTTGTGCAGTACTCGTGCGTAAAAAAAAATTAATTCTCTATTTACGTTAATTTTTAATAAAATTATTTTTGAAAAAGGCTTCGATTAGCTCCGTTTCATCCCTGAGAGCGAAAAGCAGGTTATGGTATCCCACGTTACGGTATCCGAAAACCACACAAAATCACTTTTTACGCTTTGAAGGCAAAAGTAATCAATAAATTCATTTGACAAAAACTCTTTTATTATGTGCTGCATGGAATTTTCATATTTTCATTGATTTTTATCATGAAATATAAAAGTTCTTATCAGGTACGGTATCCGATACTAATAAAAATACACCACATTTTCGGTTATATTTTTTTATTTTGCAAAAAAAGTTCTTAAATTTTTGTTATGAAGTTTTGACGAATGAGTAGTGTGGCTTTTGTTCTAGATATTTTGAGAAGATAAGACCTAAAAACTGATCAAAAGTTGATGAAAGGTATGGGAGATTCGTTTACCGTAACCATCGAAAACATTTAGGGAGACACGTGTATAATTAAATTTTTCTCTACTAATATATCAGATAAATTTAAATATTTCTTATGAATTTTATAGTTTTCAAGTCAAACTATCAATTACAAGTTCAAAGATAATTCACTATCTATTAAATACATGTCTCTAAACTTGGCGCCGCGTGCGTGGAGACATCCCAAAAAGGCATTTTTCGAGTATTTGGGAGCATTTTGCTAAGAGATACGATAATGTAACATGATTTTTCCTTACGGAGGTATTGTATTGTACTAAAATGAAGAAGTTAGCCAAGTTTTATAAAGAAACACTACTTAGTTTAGTTACTAGAGGTCCGAGACACAAAAGTGCCCTGTATGTGGAGAATCACCCATATATATCGCGGTAGAGGATACTAACTGGTAACTACACTGGGGCAGCTACTGGAAACGTGTGTGGATGTACCGTCTACGTAGGCACATACATGCATATGTTTGTGGATCTCCGTTCGATGGTCGAACGGCCTCTGCAAACTAAACGTGCCATCGTATCACCTGGAAGCGCAAGTGAAAATTCGGTAAGAGAATATATACGTTTATATGTTTAAATTTCATGTGTTACTTTGACTAGAAATCTATTGGAAGTTTTTTGTCCATGCGGAACGTAAATTTATTATGAATAATTGATGCTACATAGGTATAGTAAATTCCTGCTAAGTAAAACTCCTCGGAGATGAAATTTCATACAGTATGACATTCAAAAATCTCTTATCTTTTACCACGCTGCTTTAATGCCTCATCTCTTTACTAAATTATAAAATTGTCCCGAAGAGAAAAGTGTTCGAGTTCATGAGCATGCTGCTGAAAAAGTGCACTCTGATAGTTGCTTCGAGCACGAGAAGCTAAGGACTCGGGCACGCTAAAGTTAATTTAAACGCTTGAGAATTTGCACAACCAAATAATGTATATCACAGATTTGCTTTTTGTTAATTTTTTAGAGTGACGTGCGGAAATTCGTGAAAAAAATTATTACCTGCTGACCGCTCAAGGTCACGTTTCTCCCATAAGAATAACTTTAGCAACCCCTATGTAAATTGTTTCAAAATTCAGAAAGAATGTAGAATAACTTTCTGACCTTAGGAAACAAACGTGTATCATGCCATTTAGCCTCAAGACAGTTTGAATACACTCAACTCCCGATATAAGTACCCTCCGTTTACGTCGTTCCTAGAATTTAAGTCCTCCGCATTTTGGTGATGCGGGGACCGCGGGACCAAGAGAGAGGCGGTGCTCAGTCAAGAGTGACAAACAGCATGAGGGCAGTACTCTCAGAACGTTTGTCGCGTCAGTTGTTAGCATGCGTCCAAATCTAACAGAAATGGTTCATGCAACCCTGGCTGTTTGCGTTAGGATTCTTCCGATTTATGTTGAAGGCCACTGCATGCCATGCCGGAAACCGTACTTATATCGGGAGCTGGAAGTAGGGTCAGTCAGGATTCAACGCGCAAGCAAGCCCCACTCTCACGTGAGGAAAAATATATTGGCAGTCTGGTTACAGGTCGGACCCAGGTCTGGATTTATCTAGACTGTCTAGTCTGGAAGATCGGTTCTGGCCCAGGTCTGACCTTATCTAGACCGTCCAGTCTGGAAGGTCTGGTCTGTCCCAGGACTGGTGCTAATGAGCGAGCGAAGAACAAAAAAAGTTCTAAGTTCGATCAGTCAATTTTTTTGACATATTTCAAAAAAGTTACAGGGTTCTAAAATGATAGAAGATAAGAAATTCACACTATCAAAACAAGACTTTTTTTCTTATCACCTTGACGGTCTGGTGTGGTCCAGTCCAGGTTTGGCGCTGATCAGCGAGCCAAGAACAAAAGAAGTTCAAAGTTCGATCAGCAAATCTTTTTTGGACATATATTTCGAAAATATTCAGGATGTCTAAAATTATAGAAAATAAGAAATTCACACTATCAAAACAAGACTTTTTTTTCTTATCACATTGCCAGTCTGGTCTGGTCCAGGTTTGGCGCTGATCAGCGAGCCAAGAACAAAGAAAGTTCTAAGTTGGATCAGCAAAATTTTTTGACATATTTCGAAAAAGTTACAGGGTGTTTAAAATTATAGAAAAGAAGAATTTCACACTATCAAAAAAAGACTTTTTTTCTTATCCCATAACTAGCGGCTGATCAGCCCATAACTAGCGGCTGACCAGACTGTCTGCCCTGGGGCTAGCCAGAAAAGACGTTACACTTTTGGTGAGGCCCAGGACAGACCGTCTGGCCAGCGTCAAGACTGGAAACTAGACGGTCTGGTCTGGGCCATACCAGCGCCAGAACATTTTTCCATGCGGGCTGCAAAGAACGACAAACTACGTGAGCCAGCGCCATCAATCATAGCCACTGTCGAACCCCATAAAGGTAACCACCACCTCCACCGGGAAACGTGGAGTAGGAGCAAGGCAAGACCATATAAGGCTGTCCCCGGCCATAGAGTAGGGATGGGCGATACTGAAAAAAAGATTCGATACTTAGCCAACTGCCGATTTGCGATCCCCATACGTATCAGCCGATAAAGTATCGATACGTTCATTGGAGGTGGAAAGGGGGGTAAAGAGAGGTCAAATAGGTAATTTTCTATCTCTCTCTCTCTTACACGTGGAGTATCTATAGGAACCGATACCCGCCAAAAAAGTATCGATACTCCGATGCATCGACCATCTAAGTATCGGTATCGGCAATCGAACTATCGAGTATTTTGTAATCGATACTTGAAGTATCGCATCGGTATCGCCCGGTATCTCAACCTGAGAGCGGCACTCGTGCGCCAGCTAGTCTGGCGAGCTATCATTCAAATTTTTCGAGTGTCCTGGTATTCACCAGCTTTGACTGGAGTGTCCCTAACACTTGCCAGCTAAGCTATTGTTTTTTACGGCATAACCCATGTTCGCTATGATAAGCCTTATTATAATCTACAACTGTGTTTACAACTATCCACCACTTTTGTGGTGCGCTCATATTTTCGTTTAGTTGGATAATACTGAGTACTTTTTCTTGCGTTAACTTTGCGTCAAAACGTCAGATAAACGAAGCCTGCGAATCTTATCATATTATGTATGTGATGGCATGTTATAGAATTCGTCTAATCTAGATGCTTTAGAAATAAACGTATATCATTCGCTAATGAAATTAAGTATCCTCATTGTCTATGCCTAACCCATCTCGAGTTTCATAATAAATAATAATAATGAATGTCTTTGCACAGTACGCCTCCGGGAAGGCGATGGACTGGTGATCCCCGAGACTTGTCCTCCGGATAAAGACCGGAGTGACAGGTCGAGGATCCCAGGCGGATTCTTGACGAGGACCCCCCTGCTTGGAGTCCTACTCGACCAGTAGGGGGTGAATCACGTTACAAACGCTTTCTGTTATTAGTATTATTTTCATACTTCGCACATAACTAAGTAGATCGCGTTTTTTTTTTGCTGAAATGGTTTATTCAGTGGTCCTGATGCAAATTACAATTTTGCAAAAAATGACTACTACGCTTCCCATTTGCAAAGTTCCATTGCTATATCTCGTAACCTATGGCTTTTTCGAAAAAACTGAACACGAGTAATTTAGAATTAATAAAGATAAAATTACGTCTACCTTAATTGCTATATTCATAACATGTTTTCGTATAATTAACTATACACCTATTGAAGATAGAAGGTTCATTTTCTTAATTTTCACATAATTTTGTTTAGTTTAATTTTGCTGTTGGACGACAGTGTAGGAGGCATTGAAAAAATACACAACACTTGTTTCTGGCAATCCCCCCCCCCCATTCGCTCCTATATAATGCTTTTTCTATAGTAATGCAATACAACTTTGACATGAGGTATTTTTTGAATGGCCCCTTATCTCTGAAAACTCAAAAGTTGAGTATTCGTCAAAAGTATTTCTACATAGTTATACATCTTGAAAACAGGAATATTTTCAGTTATAAGCGCATTCTTACTAAATTCAATAGTATTCGAGAAATATTAGGTAAAACCGTTTTTCATGTCTCAGTTTAGGTCTCGTTTTCGACCTGAGACCACTTTCGCTTATCATCCAAACTCACATATTTGCTTTTAATTTATCAAATAGAAACTTTACAGAAAATATTATTTGCACTAAACTGCGCGTTGCGTAAACTTAATCTCCTTATTGACCCTCGCTTCTTTATATTTATTATCCATGACGGCCTTAACTTTATTAATATGAATTCCCATTCTGGAGCAATTAAATATCTGAGTTTAGAAGAAAAATAATAACAAGAAACGTGATTATTAAAACTTAATAGGTTTTAAAATAAATGAGTATCTGAAAAGCATCTACGTTTTAATTATGGAGGATTCTTATCTTCATATCTCGAAATAAACGCAAAATTATAAGAGAACTACAAATTCCTGTATTTATTCAGAAAGTCACAAAACCGCGAAACTGAATGATTCAACTGTTTATACTTCAATTTTGTGCTAAATTTGTAAATAAATATTTTTGTGCAAGTATGCAACCTAAATATTAACTACAATAAGATCAGACATGATTTCCTAAGATTATTAAATTTTTGCCAACTTTCGTGGGAACGGATGCAAAGAAGCTTTTTTCTTTACTCTGCAAGACAACTCCGTAATCAGGGCCCAACGAATTTTCCATTTTGAAGTACTGCTTAAAAGCTTATTAAAGTTTGAGTACAGTTTTCACAAGAGCTAAGTTTTTAGGAGGCTCTTAATTCAGCTTCTATGTTATATTTTAGGTTGCATTGTGGTGAGCTTGTGAAGAACCGAGAAAATTATGCGCACAAAACTGCCATTAAATTTAATTGAAAATTTGGTTATGAAGTTAGAGTGAAATATCATACATCGCTGCGGCTTTTAACATTTTTTAAATTATTATTAAATATGTTATAAAAGGGATACGCGGCTATCCATCGTGAAATTTCTAAAATCGAAAGGTCTGCAAATAATCTATAGAGCACAAAAATTGGCTCCGTATCAGGATTTGAACCCAGGTCTCCGGTGTATTAAACCGGTACGCTATTTACTTCGTCAAGGGCCTGATTGGAGGAAGGGATCATATAACTTTACTGGTTTACCTTATGTTAAAACCCGCAATGTTACAGTGTACTTATGCCATTCGCAATTAATGAAATGCAGCTGCTCTATTTTCTCTGTGAGAAGTTGCTGCAGTGCAACCAATAGTTCTTTTTGTACCCTGGTCCAAAGAAGGTATGTTATACAAAGGGAAATAAATTTGAAAAAAAAATTGTTGGTAAATTTTTTTAAACAATAATTGTTTGAACAATTTTTTCAAAACTTCAAACATCATATTCTATGAGCCCTAAATGAGCCTTAACAAAGGCTAAGAAAAGAGATTTGTTTAATTAATTTTTATTACATTTGTTTAAACAAAAAACGTTAGTACGTTTGACAGCACTGTTCCACCATTAAAAAAAATAGAGCCCTAAATTTGGGACTGCGGGCCCAAATTAGCCCTAAATATGCCCTAAATTATGAAATAGGTTACATCTTTATACATCAATAGTGTTGTGCCAGCTTAGCATACCTGTACAAAGAACACTGCCAATAACTTGATGGGCTTTGGGTTCATCACGTCTAGAAATGGAGCTTATTGCAAGTTGTTCCCCAAGGGCTGACAAGCTTCGTCTATATTTAACCATACAATCATACATATCTTCAGGCTTTGATTACGAATATGATCATGAAAAATAGCGCCAATTACATCTTCAAGGTTAACATTTTTAAAATTCTGTTTTTATACGGGGTTTCATCATGATCTTAAAATCTATTAATCTGAGTGAAAAAAGTTTTTAAACATAAGTTTTTAGCTAAAATAATACATCTTTGTGCATTGTGGATGGGAAAGAGGGACACGTAAAAAGGGGCATGGAAACAATGGCGGGTGGTATTATCTTGCTTTTCAACAATACCAAGTACTGTCAAACGCACTAGTACCACTCATCACGACCTTCACCATAATCGACCTTTCGCATTACTTCCATTCCAATCTATCATGTTTACTCCCCCTTTTCTTTCCGCATACCTAGAAGATATATTTTTTTGAGATCTCATACTCTATTTAGCAGCACCCCAGTAAACTCATCTCCCAATTCTGGGCTGGCCTCGGGGCTGGTCGGCCCAGAATCGGATACGTTTTTTCCTGTCAACACTCAGGACTGCATATATAGTCTCTGCACCCGGCATATTATGAGACAGCAGCATCCAGAGAAGCGCGATGTAAACAACTTCTGATACAGCACTGACTATCCGAGCGTATAAGCCGTCAAGCAAGGCTCAGGGGGGAGGGGGGCAGAAGCAGTCAAGCGTGCAGCCGGCCAAAGATCGGGCGTCCCAGAATCGGGAGATGAGTGTACTTGAAAAATTCTTAATGATAACTGCCATCTACTGGCACACTACTGGTCAACAAATGGCGCAGTGCTTACCTAGTACTAAGCCTTTTTCTAAAATACGATAACACAATAGAGCTGCCTTGATACGATATTTAGGATCGTTGTTCTCCTGTAGAATCCAATTCTCGTTTTCATCGATGAACCAACGTTTTACAGACGGTATACAAGACATTTCTGGTAAATCTCGAGTATTTCGGATTGAATCCAAGTATGTAATTATCAAAAACCGGTAGTGTCACAAAAAAATGTTGTTTTTTTTTTCATTTCTTTATCAAATAAAAAATGAATCAATTCATTTCAAAATAGGCCGCAACAAACTCATACGCAATGTTATTAGCTTTGTATACCATTAAACCATTTCCCTTTCGGGGTAGGCGTGACACTACCCGATTCGGGTAGTGTTTCTAGGTTGGTAACTTGTAGTAAGTAAATAACTACAAGTGTGGGCTCACCACACCCACGATGTGCCAACAGCACTCAGTTTTTTCGAATGGTCACCCATCCAAGTACTAACCGCGCCCAACGCTGCTTAACTTTAGTGATCTGACGAGAACTTGTTTTTTCAGCGTGGTATGGCTGTTGGCTTTAATTTAAAAAAAAAGAAATAAGTTGAAATCCGTTAAGAAATCGCTTCTGAATATCAATTTGTCCACATAAATTTTTCTTATCCCACTGAGCAATTGCGCAGCACTCATGGCGCTTTGCGTATTTGTGTGACAAAAATTCCATTTGAAAGAAATTTCTGTAATCAGTGCAAGAGGCACAAAGGTTACCTCTATCCACTCGCGAAAGAATTGGAACGATATCTTTTACCATCTGCTATTTATGCCTTTTTTTATATTTTTATTTATTTATAATATTTGTTGCCAACGATGACAGATATTTTTTTCTTATAATTTTTTGTGATTCTCAATCACTTTGACACCAATTATTAATTCATTTATATTATATTCTTAAACAAATTTTCAGCATTTTCAGTTAAAACAAAATACTTTTCTGTTTTTGAGCTTTGCAAATAAGTGTTTATTTATATTGTATAAAGAATTTGTGACTATCAGGTTCAACCTTGGAATAAATATTTTTGTTTATTGAGTATAACTGCGCAGTCATTAAAATGTCCAATCAGTTAATTTATCCTAAGTAACAAATATTTTTTAGTTTATTATCAGAAAGTTTTTTGTAAAGCATTTTTTCCGCTCTCCATTAGTAGGAATTTTCAATTGATTTTTGATGGCTTCGAAGGAATTTCAAAATTTTCAAGAAATCCTCACATGTTAAAGCTTTTCGCAAATTGCCAGGGATTAAAAATTATAATATTGCACTGACGCGTCGTTTTCAAAGACTCCTAAATGCATCTTAAATTCTCCCTAAAACTTATAATATTGCAGTTCAATTATTATAACTATTTTAATATTTTAACCAGGAGCGAATTTCATCTATATCTATATATAACTCTTTTTCAAACCTAGAGAGCCTGTTTGAAGAAAATATTAACGCTTGAGGAAATCTCAAAGATTTTCAAATATTTTAGGATTTTTTCCGCCCT